>CM020507.1:23357653-23500328 GCA_009823395.1 Thamnaconus septentrionalis
GTTATTCCACTGAACACGACACGTTATCACATTCAACTAGACCAGGGGTGGGCAAACTTTTTAAGCAACAGGCCACATGACAGACCTGCATCGTGTCGGCGGGCCACGGAAGTTTTGTTGACGGTGGTGGTGGTTGAACGGTCATTCCATCCAATGATTTTCTATACCCGCTTCTTCCCGAGCTCAGGGTCACAGGTCTGCTGGAGCCTATCCCAGCTGTCATAGGGCAAAGGCAGGGTGACACCCTGGACAAGCCGCCAATTCATCGCAGGGCCACATCAAGACAAACAACCATTTACACTCACATGCACACCTACGGACAATTTAGTTTACTGTTCAATTTGCAATCATTTGAAATTTTCCAACATAACATACTTTTCCATGCATCATTTATAGAAATACACATCCCATTTAAACGTGAATACACATCAAAGAGTAATGCGCCCTGGCTACTTGGCCAAATGACTATTACCTGGGAGTCTGGGGTTCGAAACCCGCCTGGGCCCTTTGCGCCTTGCCACATTTTTTTGAGGTTTTTATTTACACCTCACAAGTTGCAAATGGTTAGTTTATTATCGTTGTACCTTTTTTTTCAATTCAATGTCATTGTGATATCTACTACCTTAAAGAATAGATCATTAGTTTGTGATCGTGGATGATATAATCCTACTTTCGTACAACGGGGCCCTGAGTTCCGGTCAGACCAGAGCAGAGTTCCAGGAGAGCAGACGAACATCTTGTTGGTGAGTATCTCTCTTCCTTTTATTAGTATATTTTTAAATATCTTTATATTATTTTCACATTTTCTCTCCAGACTTCCAGGTGAGGTTCTATCCATGCTCTCTTCTGTCCACCAGGCGGTGGCATCGCCCAGGATGAGTTTGGGGGTGGTGACATGATGTAGGCTTGGCAGTGGATTCAACCCGAAGTTTGCTGCCTCCCCTCTTCAGCCTCCTCCTCTTTTGCTGAGCCCTCCTGACTGTTTTTTTTTTTTAGTCTTGTTGTTTCCACTGTGTCCACGGAGGCACTTGTGTTTTGAAGCGCCTCTCCAAGGAAACGTTCAGATTTTTTTTTTTTTTTTTTGAATGAGATCGCTGTATGTCTGAATTGAGATTGAGATTTTTTTATTTTTTTTTACTATTAACCTTGGAGCCCTAGGATGAAAACAGCTCACTTCAGAATGGAAGCTTTTTATATACTTACCAATCCAAACACAGTTGGAACATTTTCTTCAAGATGTTGCACATTGTCTCAAGTCAAGAGATGGCACACGGAATTCCAAACTTTATGCGGTGAAATGTACCATAATCTGAACAAAATTGGTGACCCACTTGCCTGCACTCATGGATACTCCCTAAGACTTAACTGTGATGGAGTGCCTGTATTTAAATCATCGGTTTATCGTATTTGTCCATTCATATGGGATTGTAAATAAGTAGCGATGTTACGAGACGTGCCGAGGATTCGAAGTGTGTGTCGAGTAATGATGGGGGCATTTTTTGCGCAGCGCGTAGTGAGGCTCGCTTCATTTAGGGGAGGAGCCAAAAATGATGACGTCCGAAGCCTCGCCGTCCGGCTGTACCACGCGAATGCTTTGGAAATTGGTTCAGATTTTGCCGCAAGGTTTCACGGCTATAAAGACCCCTCAGGGTCCATTCAAAATGTGGGTTTGTGTAGGAGAGTTGCAGTCAGTTGAGATTTGGAGAGAGTTTGGATTACTAGATTTTGGATAGATTTTATAGTTTGGAGAGTTTGGAGACTAGATAGCGTTTAGTTTGGAGATAGTTTGGAGAGTTTAGGGAGAGAGTCAGGAGAGGATAGGTGATAGGATGGAGCCAGCATTGAAGAGGAGGATTTCCCCAGTGTGGGAACACTTTGATTTGATTTCTCCTAACAAGGTAAGCTAAATCTAACATTATTACAGATGCATTTGGTTTGATTATTGCTTATTTATTCTCTTTTAACCAGCCACCAGAAAACAGGAGCTGGATGAAGCTCTTGTCTCCATGGTAGTGAAGGACACGCAGCCCTTCAGTATTGTTGAAGACGTTGGATTCAGGGTATTTGTTTCCAAACTGGATCCCAATTATGTTCTCCCTACAAGGCAGGAATGTATGGGTGCATGCATGAAACAAATGAGTACTTAACTGTATGTCTCACAATTCAAACAAATTCAGCATTGTATATTTTTTCCTTTAGGCCATGGTGGAGACCAAGTATGAGTCTGCAAAGGAGGAGGCTAAGGCTAAAGTTAAAAAGGTGGCTGCTGTTAGCCTTACTTCCGACATGTGGACATCCATCAACATGGATGCCTACCTGGCTGTGACATGCCATTTTGTGGGGGAGAACACCAGGCTCAGCTCAGTGCTGTTGGGAGTGCAGGCATTCCCCCAATCACACACTGCTGAAAATATAGCTTGTGTGAAAGCCTCCCTAGTGGAGGAATGGGGAATCACCAACAATGTGACATGTATGGTCACTGATTGTGCTCCCAATATGGTTGCATGTGTGAGAGAGCTGAAGCTTCGGCACCATATTTGCACAGCACACTCATTGAATTTGATGGTCAAGAAGGCACTTGACCAGAACCCTGTGCTCTCTGGCATCCGGGCCAAAGCGAGGAAGATGGTTGGCTTCTTTAGAAGCAGCACCACTGCTAAGGTATGGTCATTCCAATACAATTTATATATATAATTTTACAGTAGGTGCAGCGTTAGCTGGACTCCAGCACGACATCCCCATGATGACTTCTGAGGAGTTCAACTTTGTTGGAGGGTGCCTCTCTCTGCTGTCTCCCTTCTATGATGCCACTGTAGAGTTGTCGGCTGAGGAAAACATGTCTGCCTCCAAAGTTGTCCCCCTAATGAAAATGCTGGAGCAGAACCTTCAGGAGGAAATGGCAAAGCCGGCACCTGCAGTGGCATTGGAAGTGGGAGACCAGTTCATCAGGCAACTATGGGAGAGGCTTCGTACTTTGCAGTCGATGAGCATCATGTCTCTTGCTACACTCCTGGACCCATGATTCAAAGTTATTGGATTTTTCAGTCCAACAAAGGCCACCGAAGCTATAAAGCGACTGACTTCAGAGTGTGCTACTATTATCAGGGCCCAGCAAAGCAGAGAGGAAATCCCCCAGGGTTCTACCTCTCATGATGTCACTGGAGGTAATCTATTATTTATTTTGAAATCAGTTATTCCGATGAAAACACTTCCTAACATGATCTGTTGTTTCCTCTTAGGTAGCAAACTGTGGCGTTGTTTGGACACCAGTGTCATAGAGGCAAGAAGAACTCAAAATGTCACAGCCGATGCTACTGTGGAGGTCCAGCGGTACCTATCTGAGCCCAACGTTGAAAGAATGGAAAACCCTCTTGAGTACTGGGAGAGGCAAAAACGTCTTTACCAAAATTTATATAAACTTGCACTTTCCTTCTTGTACATGCCGGCATCTTCAGTGCCTTGTGAAAGGGTCTTCTCAAAGGCCGGAGAGGTTGTGTCAAAAAAAAAAAAAGAAATCGTTTAAAACCAAAAACTGTTGAAAAACTATTGTTTCTGAACAAAAATTAATAAAACAAATAAAATGTCCCCTGTACATCAATGTCCAAGTTACACAAGAATAATAGAGAGACCCCACTAACAGACAAAAACTGATTTATGGCTTTGACCTTTGATCCTACATATGGAAATATGAAGGGGAGGGGTTGGGCGGGGGATTGTGAGGGGGTTGATGGAGGGAGGGGCTGAGTGTGTTGGCAGGGGGAGTGGGGGTGCGTGTGATGGGAGGGGGGTGCTGGTTTGTGTATAAAAAGATATGACTATTTGACCTGTGACCTTAGAGAAGGAAGTGTGGATGGGAGGGGTTGAGTGGATCTGGAGGGGGGTTGTTGATAAAAAGATTTATGATTTTGTAACCTTTGGACCTTAGAGAGGAAAGTGTGGATGGTGGGGTGTTGGGATGCGGGAATGGTATGTGTTGATCTGTGTGTGTGTGTGTGTGTGTGTGTGGTTGCAGGGTCTCACCGGGAGTATACTAGGTGGTTTAGCGGCAAAGTAAGTCGCATAAGGTAAAAGAAAAGTAATGGAAAAGATGATGAGCGTTCAAGCGGTAACTCGGCGGCCCGCTATCCCGACGATGATAAGCGAGATGCCTGTCAGCGTGTTCCAGGTCCGTCCGGAGACGCCGGGGGCCCCTCGGAAGAGTATGTGGTTTCTCAGGCGGACGCAGGTCCCTCCGCCCGAAGAGCTGAGAGACAGTGGTCCTTTGGAGCCGTTTATGCCTGGAAGTAGGGGGTTAGGGTTCCGCTGCGAGATGGGAGGAGTTGCATCTGTACCAGAGCAAGTTTGGACTTAGAGAGGAAGTGTGGATGGGAGGAGTTTTGTGGGGGGTGTGTGTTGGGAGGGGCTGAGTGTGTTGGGAGGGAAGTGGGGGCGCGTGTGTTGGCAGGGGTTGAGTGTGTTGGCAGGGGGTTGATGGTTTGTGTATAAAAGATATATGACTATTTGACCTGTGACCTTAGAGAAGGAAGTGTGGATGGGAGGGGTTGAGTGGATCTGGAACGTGTTACGCTATGAGATGGGAGGAGCTGCATCTGTACCAGAGCAAGTTTGGCCTTAGAGGGAAGTGGGGATGGGAGGGGGATGATGGGGTGTCGATAAAAGATATAACTTTATAACCTCGGGACCTTAGAGAAGAAAGTGTGGAGGGTGGGGTGTGGGATGGAGCGGGAATGGTATGTGTTGATCTGTGTGTGTGTGTGTGTGTGTGTGTGTGTGTGTGTGTGTGCAGCTGCGCTGAAGACGGTGTTGAGACAAACCGGGGGTTGGTGGAAAGATGATGTCGTGGTTGGTGATCAAGATGGTGAGTCGGCCTGGTCCAGAACCAGGACTGCGAGTGAATATTGCAGGGGTAATTTAGATAAGAATCAAAGAGTGGGCCAACGTGAAACATCCTCCTCTGCCATTTAACGGCCGTAATGTTTAAAACACTTAACATCTAATTGCTCACGGACACCTCAAATATACCACCTCTCAGGACAAATCAGCCACTCGAGCCTTAGCCACCACAGATGCAGCCTAGTTACAGAGAAGAAGAAGAACATGAGGATTCCTGTTGTCAGACGCGGTATGTGTATTTTGTTGTTAGACTTTGACTTTTTTTTTTTTTTATATTTTTTTTTTTCTAGAACTTAGAACCGCGGCCGATGTTCACGAGACTCCTTTTTTACCCTTGGTCAATGGTAATTATGATTTATTTAATTTTTATTTTATTATTATTATAATTCACTTTAGCTAATTTGAATCACTTAATCATTCCTAGTCACTCCTGAAGAATTTGAAGGGATCCGTTTGACTCAGAGCGATTTTGGTAAAACTGACCAACTTAAAGATTCTATAAATGTGAAGTGTATTTCAGATGTAATCATATACTTGCAGATTTTGCGGGTCCTTCAGATCTCGCGTTCTGAGGTTTGAGCCACCAGATAATGTTTAGCGACACAGAGGATTTTATAACAAAAGGTACAGAAATGTACATTTTTTTAAAAAAATTTTTTACACTATCTGTATTTAAAATGAAAGATTTAAACGAATAAACGATGTAATATTAACCCGAGTCTTTCCTTTCCCTTGAAAGTCGGAACAAATAACCCTACACAGACGAAATCTACTCGGGCCGAGGCCAGCGTCGCTCTACAGGTAGAGTTTGCCTGAAAGTAAATGACAAAGAGTAAGCGATGTAACGGTAACCCATATCCTTTCCTTCAACGTTAGAACGAAAACGCCGGCAGGTTTTCCGACACACAGACGAGTTCCAATCAAACTCAGACCGACGCCAGTGCTGCTAAGCAGGTAGAGTATTTAAAAGAACGGTAATTCAGACAGGGTCACTTTGTCAAAATAACAATTTATTCCACATCAACACGTTAGGTTAATCATCACGTCAGGTTTGGCGGTATGGTTCTGCTTGGGGTCCCCCTGCCCTTCCACGCAAGCATGCGAGGAAGCCCGAGGCGGGAGGCCCTTCCCGCCCTTCACGAGCCATCATGAAAGGCATAAGGCAGGGAGGGCAGCTCAGGTTCGTTTTGGGGACTCCCTCTCCCACGCGCCCGCGTGAGAGGCCTGGGCAGGAAGCTCTTCCTGCCCTTCACGAGCCATCGTGAAAGGCGATGCAGGAAGCCCAGCGGCAGCAACTACGAACCCCCCAACCAGCTGTACCGGCAAAATCAGGCCCTTGTCGACAGCGAGCAACTAAATAAGCTATAAGGTAAGAAGTAAAGACAGTTAAAGCTGGTGCGGTACAACCAGCTTGGTGAAAGAGATACAGTCGGAGTGAAATATAATATCGTAATATTCTAATAGATTTAGTTTAATACGTCGCAGAGGTTAAGTAGCGTTTAGGTGGGCGAGAATGCATTGGGCGTCGAGAATGGCTGAGCTTTGGGACACAGATAACGTTTGTATGCAGCTGAAGACCACCTTCCCATAGCTTGCGCGTTGATAAGGGAACTTTAAAGCTGCCGTTGTTGCCACTCCAATCCGAAAGGAGTGAGCCGTGTATTGGTCAGGCGAAGGTCCGCAGAATTGGCAAGGAGGCGAAGGCGAGAAGTGAACCAAGCTCTTGTCATGGGTTCCCCATCCTCCGTGGCAAAAAGCGGCTCCTTCGGATTGGCTTGTGGTCTGCCTCTTAAGTAACGGCTCATGGATATGGAAGGACAAAAGGCAGAATTAGTTTTTTGCACTCAGAATGTTTGTCCTCTCCTGGCCCTGTCAGACTTAAAATGTTTGAGAAATATACAAAAAAAAAAAAAAAAAATGATGATCGTAAACAGTAATATCGGACACGGAAAGATTCCGTGCTGGGTCGAAACATCTCGTGAGAGTGGTGAATTCCCCGCCTCTTAAAAAAAACAAAAAAAAACAAAAATGCAGTGAGAAACAGTTTCCAAAAGTAAGTCTATATAAGAAATCTAAATTCGTACAAGCACCCTTTCCTTAAATACGTGATTAACTTGTGCAGGAGAGGAATGGTGAAGGGGAGATGAACGTCTTTGCCTTGAGGTTTCTCTCTTTTGGATCCACGTGACAGGAGTTGAATCAATGGATTTCCCATCACGCTGTTGACCAAGGGTCCGCTCAGCGCAGGTGGAATTGAATTCCCGCGAGGAGGCCTTTGATAGAGGAGGGCTGCATCTTTCGGGACTCAAAACAGTGAACCATAAAAGCACAATGGCGGGAATATTAACTGGGAAGATGGCTATAGAAAAGGTGGAACAACAAAGTAAAGTAAGACCACGTGGAGTCATACGCTTTTAATGTTGACTGGGCAAGTCCAAGTCGCATATAGCGTGCGGCCAATTTCATTTACGACTGCAGAGTCGAGTCCAGTCGAGGCTGCGTCCAGACACAGTTTGCGGAACTCCTACAATTGAACCGGGACAGAGCATCTGCAATTTTATTGTCCAAACCCGGAATATGTGCTGCTCGGATAATGAAGATACCCAGGACAGAAACCCAAGTGAGACGTCTGATGAATCTGTTGATGAAGGTTATGGAGGAACGACCTTGTTTAAGATGTTTACGGCTGCCTCGTATCGCAGAAGACCAGTGCTTACTCCACAGGAGACATGGTATGAGAATCGGGCAGATTCCATAAGGCGCTTGAAGTAATGTTATTTGGTAAAGAACATAATTATTTTGGCCATTTATCAGCAAACCACTGGTTGTTGAAGAACCCCCTAAAACCGACTGTGGGAGCTGCGTCCGTAAACAACCTGATCTCCAAGGAAGATTCAGGAACTCGTCAAAAAAAAAATATATATATATATATAAAAATAAGAATGCCGTTCAATTTCCCCAAGAGAACGGACCGAAACTCAAGCTCCGATCTACACCCTTCATCCGAGAATTCATGTCAGCGAGATTATCTATGGTTTTCGAGAGATCTAAAAGTCTTGATATGAACGAGCGGTCCTGAGGGACGACGCGCATAGCAAAGATTAAAATGACCTAGGAGGGAAAGTAAGTCCCTTTTAGAAGTAGCAGTACTGCGTGCACTCGCATATGGTTAATTCTTGAGTGGGCAGTGATGCCAGCATCAGGTTGCTATCTAGAACAAGTCAACAAAGTTGAATGGACGACAGTGCGGCCATGATGGAGTCGTTCGGGACTGCGGAGCTGGACGCCGGATCGGGGGCTCTCGTCCTCTTGGAGATCTGAGCCACGCTGGATCCCGAAGCCGATCAACAGGTGTTTTTCGGTTCAATGATGCCTTTGGAGCGATGGAGGGAGGACGATCACTAGGAGGAAGCGGAATGCCAGAGAAGCTCAGGAAAAGAGCGAACGACTCTTCGTGGGAAGCACCGACTGAGCGGCGACGCCGTTGGCAAATCGAAACTCCAGGATCGTCGGTATTGGCCATTCGTTGATTGAAGGGACCGGGGATCTTTTCCCCATGAGCCGCGAGCTTCGGCGAAGAGAAGGAGTGCCTTCATCGCAGATGATAGCCTCGGATTCGGAGCTTTGTGGCGACTCTGGAGCACAGACGAGCTGCTCCTGATCTTCGGCATAGTATGAAGCCATCGAGGCGAAAGGCAGCTCAGGTGAGGAAAAACACGCAAAGATAATCATCGAACTTGCTAGGCAACTTGTCGATCGCCGGTGAAGAAGCAGAGGAAGATGATCAGTTGGGGTGGCTTTAAAAAGGGCGCTTCTAAAGAGGCTGACCAATAGGAGCTGAGGGAAGTGATGTAAGCCTACAGCTAATTAGGGTCACACAGCTGGAATACTAATAAGGCGACGTCATGCCCTGTCAGAACTAACACTTCGCTCGATTTGTGAGAGCGACAATTCGCTGCAGTTGGACACTGAGCCCTCACTGTCACTGCTGTCTTCTGCAGCAGCTCCAACCCCCAGTCTGCCAGTTTTCCTTCCGCCCTCACTTGACACTGTTTGTTTCCTTTTGCTGCGTCTCTGAGACGCAGCAGTTCTTCATTTCGGTGTTTCACTCATACCATCCATCTGTTCAGCCACACAAGAAGACCCACCACCAGTTTTCTCATCCACACCACCAAGTGCTTCAAACACACCTCCACCCACTATCATGTCCTCTGAATGATTGTTTTCTTTTCTTTTTTCCTCACCTGATTCTTCTACCTCACCCGTTTCCCTCACCTCACCTGTCTCCCTTACCTCATCTGCTTCCACCACCCCACCTGATTCATTCACCTCACCCGTCTCCCTCACCACACCCGCACCCAGCTCCGCTACCTTCCCTGATTCCTCCACCTCACCTACTTCTAACCCCCCACCTGATCCCTTCACCTCACCCGTCTCCCCTCCCTGACTCCCCGACTCACCTGTCTCTCCCAACTCACCCTCTTCCATCTCCTCGACCTCTTCACCTTTGTTCTCACCCACCTCCTGCTCCTTCGCTCCCTCTTCCCTGCTCGGGCCAGCGGTCCCCCCTGTATCTCCGGAGTTCCTCCGCCGCGGAGCGGGGACGGGCTTTTCGTTCGAAGCTGCCGCAGCCGCGACTGCTGCACCACCGACCAAACCCGTCGCGTCAGAACCCGCCCGGTTCGGACAGGCTCTGACGAGGTGTCCCTCCGCCCCACAGCCAAAGCATTTTACCTCCGATGATGTGGCAAACAGAGTATAATTGAAATCATCCACTCGTATGATGAATCGATAGTTGAACTCCTCTGCCCTGTTGTTTAATATCATGTATACTTGTCGCTGATGCGACACCACATGGTGAAGCAGCGGCGACTTACAACCTGACAGAAGCTTGCATATGGGGGAGACCACCTTACCGTGGCGGGACAGTTTCTGGAGCAGGAACTCATCGCTGATGAAGGGGGGGACGTTGGACAGGGTGATCCGGGCTGCCGGCTGTGTCAGCGGCTGCACCGCCTCGAACAGCCCGTTCACCGTCACCCCGGTCTCCACCAGCAACTTTACCTGCTCCACCTTTTCTAAAAACAGGACCACAGCTCGGTTTATTCGGGCTGCCGATTTGACCGAGCTGTGTCCGATCCGCTCCCCTACGGCAAAAGCTACGTCTTCTACATTGCATGAGGAGCTGGCACCCAGCTTGATGCCGTGTTTCCTCGACAGGGAGGAGAACCCTGCAGCTGCCATGACGGCGCACCTGGTCTCTTCCTCCCAACCAGACGGCGTCTGGCCGCAAAACACGACAAACAAAACACTAAAAAAGAACTAACTCACACTAAAATAAACTACACTAATACAAAAAGAAAACCCACCAAAGTGTAAAGAATAGAATAAAGTTGTAGGTCGCACAATCGCTTCCAAGTTTCTCTCTCACTCTCACGCTCCTTCCGCTAAGAAGAAGAAGAAGATTGATTTTTGAAAAATAACATTTATTTGCCGCTTTCATTTCCATTAATCAATCAAACTAAATAAATAAATAAATAATTTTCTTGTTGTTTTTTACACAAGCACGTCGCTAAAAATAATTCCCCCTCTGTCACTGCACACAATGCACTGTTAAAAGTCCACCTGTCACAGAAGAGCTCTAAGTCCCCTGCCCTCCTGTAAAACATAAAATCAATGCGTAGCCTGGACTGGATGAGTTTCTCTGGCTTAAAACAAAGTTTAAAACCTGGCCTTTCCTCTTGGTCTGGCGACTGTAGTTAAAACTTAAAACTCTTGGCATCGGATAAAAACTCTATCTAAAAAACCAAACACGGACGACAGGCGCTCACACTGATAAAAAACAATGAAAGACAGTCTCTCTCTGTCCGCAGAAGGGACAGGTGTCCTCCACCGCTGGGTTTATCACGCTGATGAAAGCGTTCATGGCTACAATTCCGTGGAGGACGCTCCACTGAATATCTCCATGTCTTTTCGCCACTGGGGCTTTGTAGAGAGTTCTCCACGCAGGCTTATTTCCATAGTTCAGGTATTTCCTCCACGGCGTATCCCAACGTCCATTTAATAAAAAGTTTTGATCATCATTTGATAAAGTTTCTTTCCCGTTGCGACCTCCAAGGGAACTGCTGGACAGGCTTCCAGCAGAGGGCCGCTGCAGTCGTCCAAGTCTGGGAGCAGGCCGACATGGGGGAAGCTGTCCTCTGGGTTGGGGGTCAGGGAACCTCTGCCATGCAAGCTGAGGAGGGAGTGCTCGTGTCCGGACAGCCTTCTTCTCCAATGGTCCAGCAGCTGCTTGACAACCCTCTCGGATTTTAGTCCCAGCGTAGAGGCCAAAGGGGCGGGATCTTCTAATCCAGGACCAGTCAGCTCCACCACCTTGTCCAGCGTCGTGACCCCTGCAGCTCGGAGGGCCTTGGAGAGAGTCACTCCCCCCCAGCTACGGTAGTCCAGCAGGGTTCCCTGAAGGACAGGCTCCCGCATGAGCCAGTACAAAGAGTCGGCCTGCTCCACCCTCTGCTTCCTCAGGAGGTTCCAAACGTTAAAAACACTCTGATAAAAACAAGGCAGAGAAGCTGTGCTCATGCGAGTCGTGTCCATGAAAAACAAACTAAAATCCAGGCCAAAAAAATTAAAACGCTGCAGGATGCACCGGTCTCCACAGAACATCCTTGGGGCCAGTCAGGAGCCTCTGAATAAACTGGAGTCTGAAGGCAGAGCCCCTGCTGGCCAGATGAACCAAGCCCTGTCCTCCCTCTTCTTTGGGGAGGAAAAGGATGCTCTGTGTAACCCCCAAAAGTAATCAATTAAAAGCCGCTGTATCTCTGCCAGGAGAGAGGCTGGGGGATCTAAAACCATTAATCTGTGCCACAAGGAGGACGAGACCAAGTTGTTGACGATGAGGGTTCTGCCTCTGTAGGACATTTTAGGCAGCAGCCACTTCCACCGTCCTAGCCTCCCCCTCACCGTCTCCAACACATTGTCCCAGTTCTTATTGTTGTGGGTCTCGTCCCCCAACTAGATGCCCAGGTATTTAAAACCTCCAGTTTTCCACTGCAGCCCACCGGGCAACTTGAGCCTACTCCTCAGCCCCTCTCCCACCATAAGAGCCTCACTCTTCCCCCAGTTCACTCGCGAAGAAGAAATAAAACCAAACTCTGTTAAAAGATTTTCGAAAACACTGATGTCATTTTGCGAGTTGATTAAAACCACCAAATCATCAGCGTAAACAGACAGTTTAAAAGACAGGCAACACTGAGGGAGACACACGCCACTTAAACTCTCCCTTCATTTGTGGAGCAGAGGCTCTATGGACAGAGAATACAGCATCCCTGAGAGAGAGCAGCCCTGCCTCACCCCCCTCTGAACGTCGAAGGGGGCACTCAGACCACCATTGACCTTGAGAACACTCTCAATGCCACAATAGAGCACCCGGATCATGGCTATAAAGTCAGGATTGAATCCAAAGGCACCCATGGTCTGCCACAGGTACTGGTGTTCAACCCTGTCAAAAGCCTTTTCCTGGTATATGGAAATAAGACCGGTCTCAAGAGCCAATGAACTGGAGAGCCTGTGAGACGACCCAGGGTGTGGCTCAGGATGATTCCTGTCTAGAGCGGGATCTTCGGTGCAATTAAAATCGCCGCCTAAAAACATAAAATCATCATGACAGGTTTTAAGAACATCATCTAGCTTTTTTTAAAATGTAAGTCTCTCCAACCCTCTGGTTGGAGCATAGACATTTAAAAACACTAATTTTACATTTTCATAAAAAGCTATAACCTTAAGTACAAACCCTGGAATGATTTCCTCAACACTAAAAGAAGCTGGTAAAAAATTCTGAGCCAATAAAATCCCAACCCCACCGTTGGCACTGGAATTATGGCTCAAAATCATCTCCCCTTTAAAATCCCTCTTCCAGTCACTGACAATGTTGTCAGTGCTGTGTGTTTCCTGAAGAAACACCACATTTAATATTTTCACCTCCATCAATTCAAAAAGTGCAGCTCTTTTAAAATCAGCCCGGGCTCCATTCATGTTTAAACTCCCCATGTTAAAATCACACATGAATGGAAAAATAAATAAAAACTCAGTAAAACAACACACAGGGGCACAAAGAACAATAAAAGTAAATTAAACATCAATTTCCCCCTTGTTTAACTCTTCTCTGGCTTTTCCTATGTGCTTTCTAAGTCTGTATACTTCCTGGTCGGTGAGCACTTCTCCAAACTTCCTCGTGAGGGGTTTGGCGGAGTTGATGAACCGCCTGAGGTCCGAGAAGTGCTCCCATACTGCTGTTTGTCTCACCCCTTTCGTGTCTTCGAGGAATTTTTTCAGCAGTGCAACCGAGTAAAGTGCATCGTTATCATCTTGAGTTAAAACAAAGTCGCTCTCAACGCTTGTGGCTGTTTTTCTATTTTTTGCTTTTTCTTTCACAAGTTCAGTTAATTTTCTCTTTTGTGACAGTTTCATCATTTCATCATCATCATCGGACATTGCTTCATCGTCAAACTCAGACATGTATATGGTGTCTACAGTTGCTTTATTCTTTTCTTTCTTCGTTTTCTTTTTTTCGTTTCCAGAAAGTGACAAGGGGGGGTCCCCCTTATCAGGGGGAGGCACAGATATTGGGGACGCCTCGGTGACCCCAGTCACCGCCGGCACCGGGTCAATCTGAGCTGACACCCCCGCCGGCACCGGCTCTTCCGGAGCCGACGAACCGGCCGCCACCGTATCCAACGGTGCCGCCGGACCCGCCGACTCTCGGGCGGCGGCGCCGCCTTGGCGCGGCCACCGCCGCCTCAGGGGGGGGTCCCGCCTGAGGCGGATGCCTTCCGCTCCGGGCATGAGCGGACCAAGTGCCCCTCGGCACCGCACCCAAAACACTTCATGTGTTCGGTGGTGACAAAAACCATGTACGGAAAGTTATCGATTTATAAAGTACAGGATAGGTTCAAGTCACTTGTCGTGTCTTTCAGCACCATGTACACCTGTCTCCGGTGACACACAACATGCTTGAGCTGCGGTGACTTGCAGCCTAAAGACATCATTTTTATTGGTGAAACGAGTTGACCAAATTGCAACAGCTCTTTGGCCAGTACCTCGTTTTTAATGAACAGTGGAGCATTGGAGATCAGTACCTTCTTTGCGGGGCTCACGAGGGGGAGAACGGGAGTGAAGGTGTCACCGATCACAACACCGCTCTCAAAGGAAGATAACGATCGCTCCATTCATTCGGGATGCAGACTTAACGCTGCTATATCCCACCACCTTTCCAACGGCCAGTCCTGCCAGCTCCACCGAGCACTCAACTGCCGGCACCAGTTTGATGGCGTGCCGGCGAGTGAGACACTCGAACTCGGTAGCCGGTGTTTCCGCTACCGGCATGCTGGCTAACGGCTACGCCGGTCCTCCACCCAACCACCAACACAAAAAAACACAATATACTTACAAAACTAACACAAATTGATAAATGAAAAGACTAACGCACATATATCGAAAAAAAGGATGGAAAAAAGGAACAAAAACAGCGTAAAACGCTCAAAGTTTCGTACTTCTCCCTCTCTCGTCTACTCTGCCATTCCTCACAGAAGAAGAAGAAGAAGAAGATGCATTTATTAATCCCGCATTGGGGAAATTTCCCACATAGCCATTACATCTGGCCCGGATCCGTTTTAAGCTCCTTGCCTCCGTTTCTAGCTCCGATATGTTTTCTGACTGTGGACCGGATCCATGCCACATAGAGGTTTCAGCTTATAGAGTCAGTGTCATTTTTATATCGTTTTACAGATCTGGCCCAGATCACTTTTCCAGGAGGTAACCTAAAGACATTTGGCTTGTCTGACACTTATTCGGTCCTGTTACGGCCGCTGCCGTTTCCGTTACTGCCTCTCTCTTGCTCTGTGTATGCGTGTGTGTGTGTGGGTGTATGGGCGTGGTTGAGAGTGCGTTAGTTCTAGATGCCGCGCACCTGTGCCGTCAAGGGCTGAACCTGCCCGAAGAATCTTTCCCGGCCAATCAAGTTAAGGCGCTGGAAAAGAGGGAGGAAATAAAGACGTGGGACGACCTTCATTCGGGAGCTGGCTGTAGGCGGCCAAGCTCGTGTGCCTCTGAACTTGTGTAACAGTTGACTGTTGAACCTTGTTGTTTTGTTTGAGGCTTTAGTTTGGGTTTTTGGTTGAGAACGCAGGAGGAACTTTAGTTTACCTGCACATTTCCTCATACACTTCACCTTAGATTCTTTGTTGGCCACACTAGAGATGGGTGCTGTTGAGTTCTGTATTTCCTTTGTTGGTTAGTTAGAGTAGGTAATTAGGGTTTTTGTTTCCTTCTCTTTACCAAATAGGTTAGGTACTTTAAAACTTCTAAGAAGTCTCTTTTTGTTCTTTCTTCTCCCCCTATTTTTACCTGCACCTATTAAGTTCCTTGTCCACCTCAACCTTTGTTTATTTCCACCATTCTTATTTTTGTAATAAATAACTTTTGTTAAACCACGTTACACCTGGTTTTTATGTTACTTCCCTTTCCCCTCACGAGCTGGTCGTAACATAAATGGGGGCTCGTCCGGGATAAACTCAATAACAGAGACCCGGAGGACAAAACTTGTTTTTTATTAAAAGTAAGTTGTGTGTGTGTGTGTGTGTGTGTGCGTGAAACGAACAAACAAAAGGGTAAAACATGGCATCCTTTAGTTTAGCAAGTTTTTTTTTTTTACAAATCCTTCATTTGAACAACTTGATAAATGCAGAGTGGAGGATTTGACTGCTATAGCTATGCACCTCAATATCTCTTTTGCTAAGCCAATTTTTAAAAAATTTTTTAAATCCCTGGTCCTGGTTAAGTTGGTGGAAATGGGGTTAATTGAGTTGCCGGTGCTTCCTGAGTCGCCTGGGGGCGCACCTGGCCCTGTGGGGGTCGTTAGCCACAGACCTGAGTTTGTGGCGAAAGCCGCCACTCACACTCCCGGGGAGGAGGTCGGAGGGCCTAGTGGGCGGCCCACAACTCCGTTCACTTTGCCCCGCAATGACCCTCTCTCACCTGGGAGTAGTGTCTCTCTGGGTGAAGCCAGATTAAAGGTCGGCTAGCACGCCTCCGGATGGAGGCCCAGGAAAAAGCTGAAAGCCGACAGGCTCAGCTAAAACTGGAGATCCGGAAACTGGAGATCGAGGCAGACAAAGCAGTCCGCCTACGTCAGCTGGAGCTGGAAGCCCAGCAGAAAGAATCTCCAGCACCAGGCGCGGCGGCATCCGCAGGTATGACTCCTCCTTCCACCAGCTCAACCCGAGAATCCTTTGATATTAGCAAACACATTTTGTTAGTTCCTCCATTTAGAGACACTGAGGTTGATAGTTATTTTGCAGCATTTGAGCGTATAGCGTCTGCACTCCATTGGCCTTCTGACGTGTGGCCGCTACTACTTCAGTGCAAAATCCATGGTAAAGCCCAAGAGGCTGTTGCTGCACTCCCTTTGGAGGACAGCTTAAATTATGATCTGGTAAAAATGGCAATTTTGCGTGCTTACGAACTGCTCCCCGAAGCATACATGCAAAAATTTAGACACCACAAAAAAGCCCCAGCTCAGACTTATATGGAGTTTGCGAGGGAAAAGGGAACCCTCTTTGATAAATGGTGCAGTGCTTGTAAAGTAAATGATTTTAATTCACTGCGTGAGCTGGTTCTCCTTGAGGAGTTTAAAAGATGTCTGTCTGAACGTATTGTGGTGTACCTTAATGAACAAAAAGTATCTTGTCTTTCTGAAGCCGCTGTCTTAGCTGATGAGTATGCTGTGCTCACTCACAAAACCATGTTCTTGTCTGTCTCCGAAAAGCCTAGCGCTCCAGCACCACATCCTGCGCAACCTAAAATGTTGACCAAACGAGATGAGAGGGAATGTTATTATTGTCATCCACTTGGACACCTCATTGCCAACTGCCCCATGATAAAAAGAAAAGAGCAGATTGCTACTGGTCCGCCTCCGAAAGGCCAAGGACTAATTAACAAAAAAAAATGTTCTCTTAATCATGTTTCGTCTGGTTCCCCAGATCCCTGCTTTGAGCCATTCATTTTCGATGGGTTTGTCTCTATATCAGGTAAGTCTGCTGATCAGTGTCCAGTGCGCATTTTGAGAGACACCGGTTGCTCTCAATCTGTCATTCTGGCTGATGCATACAGTTCTCTAACGAGTCTTATTGTGGTCATAGTGTAGCCTTACAAGGCATTGAAATGGGTTACAACCTCTGTCCCATACACAAAATTTACGTCAACTCTAAACTAATAACTGGTATTTTTTTCTGTGGCCGTTTGTTCTGCATTGCCTATTAAAGGTGTAACTTTCCTAATGGGCAATGACGTAGCTGGCGGCAAAGTAATCCCCGCGCTGGAAGTGTTGGATTCCCCTCAGCGCGCCAAGATGGGTAACGAAAATAACTCGGATACCAGCCTGTTCCCTGCTTGCGCCATTACCCGTGGTCAAGCCCGTAAACTGGATAACATTTCCCTGTCAGATACTGTGCTTATGTCTGTATTTGCAGATGGTAAAGATGGGGAAACCGAGTCGGAGAAAGTTCCTGCAACTCCGTCTTCGAAAGCTGCGGAACCCGTGCGCTCTGCTCGTCTGTTCAAATCTCTGTCAGGCAGTCCGACACTACCGGTGAGCAGTGAACGCCTCACCGCCGCGCAGAGAGCTGATCCGACGCTAAAACATTGCTTTGAACGTGTTTGCCCTGTCTGTGTCGGTGGGGAGATCCTGCCTCAGGTGGAGGAGTTCCAGTATCTCAGGGTCTTGTTCACCAGTGAGGGGAAGATGGAGCACGAGATCAACAGGAGGATTGGTGCAGCGTCTGCAGTGATGCGGTCGCTGTACCGATCTGTGGTGGTGAAGAAGGAGCTGAGCTGAAAGGAGACGCTCTCAATTTTTTTTTCTTCCTCAAAGTCTTTTTTATTGATTTTTCCATACCTTAAGTACAAAATGTACATTTAAGCCAAATGCGAATATGGACAGTGATATTACAAATAAACATTAAATATATAAACATAACCCCCCATGCTCCAACAGAGCCCCATCCCTGCAACAACACCACCGTACCATTAACAATTACAAATATGATATATATGTATGCGTAAAAAATAAATGACACACATATATATATACATACATGTAGCAATTTGAAAAGAAAAGAAAAAAAATGCACAAAAATATAAAAAGAATACAGAAAAACAAACAACTATTTTACTTTAGTGCATGAAACAAAGAAGTCAAAAAAGGAAAAAGCTAAGCAAACAAAAGAAAAAACAATAACGGTCGTCATGAATTTCAAAGCAATGCAGGTTCAGTCACATAAATCACCAATGCTAGTTGCGTCTAATTTGTCAATATAGTTTAGGAACGGTTTCCATGTAGTATGAAATTTCTCAACACATTCTCTGGTGGAGTAGCAAATCTTTTCCAATACCAGAAGGTGTAAAAGGCCATTGACCCACATCTTAAAGGTAGGGGGAAGTTTCTCCTTCCACTTGAAGAGTATTCATCGCCTAGCTATGAGCGATGCAAAGGCTATGGTGTTTTTTGCCTCGCGGTTTAAGTGAGTATCTGGTGGAGTTACTCCAAATATGGCAGTGATGGCAGATGGTTCAATGGGTACTTGTAGGACACATGAAAAAGTTTTAAATATTAACAGCCAGAAATTATCTAGCTTCGAACAGGACCAGAACAAGTGTAAAAGGGTGGCTGGTAGCAGTCCGCATCTGTCACAGATAGGATCGATGTTTAAACTTTGCTAGTCTCACTTTAGACCAGTGAAGGCGATGTAGAACTTTGAACTGGATAATTGTGTGTCGTAAGCAGATTGAAGACGAATGTATTCTATCTAAAGCCCTCTCCCAGGTCTCCTCAGAAAGCTCACATCCCAATTCTCCCTCCCATTGATTCTTTAGGGACACCAAAGGTTCCAAATTATGTGTATTTAGTAAAGAGTAAAGATTACCAATAGGCCCATTAGACCTTGAGTTAAGCTTCAAAATGGAGTTTAAGAGGGAGCTGGGTGGCTGGACTGGGACATTTGTAATTGATTTTGATATAAAACTACAGAGCTGTAAAAATCTAAAAAAAAGAATGTGAATAAGGAATGTTAAATTTAAGCGCTAACTGATCAAACGCAAACGATGCAAAAGTGTTATCAATGTAGAGATTCTCTATTCTGGTAACTCCTCTGTTAACCCATTCACGATAGGCATTATCAAAGACTGATGGCATGAACTCATGGTTTTTTATTATAAGAGCAGAAGTGGGAAGATCTTTGAGGGAAAAAGCTCGCCTGAACTGTGTTATAATTCTAAATGAGTGTTTTACAATTGGATTTGAGTTGAATTTAGATATAGGTTCCAAAAGAGGAAGTTTTGAGCAGAGTAATGAGTGTAAGGAAGTATGGAAACAGGATGTGTTTTCCATTTGTAACCATTCAGGGATAGTGTCAGCACATGAAAAGTCCTTCCAAAACAGTATTGATCTCTTATTGGAAGCCCAATCATAAAACTGGAAGTGAGGGAGGGATAATCCTCCAAATTGATGGTGCTGTTGTAAAATTCTCTTCCGTATTCGAGGGTTTTTCTTATTCCATATAAATCCTGATACCAACTTGTCCAAGGACATAAAGATTTCGATAAATATAAGGGGACACACTGAAATACATAGAGAAATTTGGGCAAAACTTTCATTTTAATTATGTTAATTCTGCCTCCCAATGACAAGGGGAGTAAATTCCAACGTTCCAAATCTTGTTTAAGTTGGGTTAAAAGTGGTGAAAAGTTAGCTTTGAACATGCCTTGGAAGACATGTGTAATCCAGATTCCTAAGTATTTAAATTTTTGTGGGCTAATTCGAAGCGGGAATAAGCTAAAATCAATTCCCATAGCTGCTGTATTCACTGGCATAATTTCACATTTCTGTAGATTAATTTTGTATCCAGATATTTTGCCGAATTCCTCCAACAGAGATAAGGCATTTGGTATACTAGTTAAAGGATCAGATAGATACAAAAGCATGTCGTCAGCGTACAATGACACCTTATTCTCCAAGTCATATCTCTGTATTCCTTTAATACTGATTTCACCACATAATGCTAAAGCCAGTGGCTCAATCGCAATGGCGAACAGGAGAGGCGATAGGGGACAAACCTGTCGGGTGTCACGACGAAGAGGAAAGTAAGAAGAGAGGTTGTTGTTTGTTCAGATAGCTGCAAGTGGAGAGGAATATAGAAGCTTAATCCAGGAGATGATCTTTTCACCAAAACCAAATTGTTTGAGGGAGTAGAAGAGATAATCCCACTCCACCCTGTCAAATGCCTTTTCAGCATCAAGTGAGTAATATTTCTGAAATATCGCATGACGTGGGGCCATAAAGAATATTCAACAGGCGTCTAATGTTAAAGAAGGAGTGCCGACCTTTAATGAAGCCTGTTTGATCAGCAGCCACAATTGAGGGCAAAATTGTCTCTAGACGACAGGCCAGTATTTTGGAAAGTATTTTACCGTCTACATTTAACAGTGAAATGGGACGATATGAGCCACAGTCCAGAGAGTCCTTGTCTTTTTTTAGGATAAGAGAAAGGAAGGGAACCAATGAGAAGTGATTCCTCATAAAAAAGAAAGCAGGATGGGAGAAAGTTGGTCTGCAAATTTTTTTAAAGAATTCACTAGGAAACCCATCGATTCACTATCATAAAATTTTGTGTAAAATTTGCGGTAACATGAATTAATCTCAGAATGATCTATATGCTTTATTCCAGATTCATCTTTTATTTCAGCTATTGTCCTATCCGCAGTTTTCTGATGAAGTTGATGTGCAAGGATCTTTTCTGTCTTCTCACCACATTCATATATTTTACTCTGTGTCTTATTGATGAGATTTTCAATTTGCCTTGTTGATAGCAAATTGAAATGTGTTTGAAGACTCATTTGCTGTTTAAATAAATCATTAGATGGGGTGGTAGCAAGAATGCTATCTAATTTGAGAATATCATTTGCTAACTGCTCGAGTTTCATATTGTGAAGTTTTCTTTGTTGTGTGCTATATGATATTATTTCTCCCCTCAAGTAAGCCTTCATGGACTCCCACACTGTTAAAGGGGACATTCCAGGGGTTTGGTTAATTTCAAGAAAGGAGGTGATTTCAGAAGAAATAAACTTATTAAAGTTTTCATCTGCAAGTAGCAGTGTATTAAGACGCCAAGGGTGATAATTGGCTTGGGAGATTGGTATGCACAGTGTCATCGATAAGGGTGCGTGGTCTGAAATAATTATAGGTCGATATTCACATTCTGTTATTAGTGAGAGAAGACTTTTATCTATAAAAAAATTATCTATACGGGGGTAGGTTCCATGAACCAGAGAAAAAAAGGAGTAGCTTCTAGCTGTAGGGTTTTGAAAGCGCCACACATCAGCTATACCATTTGTATTTAGAAAAAGCTGCAACTGAGTGGCTGCATTAGATTTGGATGTAGACTTAGATGAGCTACAATCTAGAATTGTTGACATTGTGCAATTCATGTCTCCTCCAAGAATAAGATGATGCGTATCCATGTTGGGAATATGAGCAAAGAAATTTCTGTCATCCCAGTGTGGCACATATACATTCGCTAGGACAACCGGTGTGTTATACAGCCTCCCCACTACAATTATGTAACGGCCTGAGGAATCGCTCTCTACTTTCGACACAACAAATGGAATGCTCTTATTAACAAGGATGGCCACACCTCTAGATTTGGAGTGAAAGTTAGAATGAAACGATTGTCCAATCCACCCTCCCCTGAGTCGAAAATGGTCAAAAGTTCAGAGGTGTTTCCTGAAGATGTCATATTTCCTGTTTGTGCCTTTATTTTGTGTTTCTTCCCCTACTAACTGCTTGGAATCTTTCCCTATTCTCCCCAGGGCTGGCACGGAGCAGCTGAGGCAGGTTCTGCTGATTAGGACCAGCTGCAGACAATCCCCATCAGCAGCAGCAGCATATAGGTCCAACAGTCCTCCTCCTCCGTGCCAGAACGTCTCGTTGCCACTCCTGAGAGTTACTGCCCTGTGTGCCGTGTATTTATGCTCCCTTTCCAAGTGCCTTTGCTGCCTTTATTTCCGTTTTTAGTCTCTGCCTAGCCAGCCTAGCGATTTTTGTTCCCTGCCTGCTTGCAGCGTCCTACCTTTGGTAGTGATTTTGTTTTTGTTTCTTTTGTGACCGTGTTCCTGGAGGATCCAGCGTTTTTTGTTCTTTAGTTTGTCAGTCCAGCTGTCAGTCCTGCAAGGTTGTTGGCAATAAAAGACACCTTTTTCTACCTCCTGAGACCTGTGTCCGCGCCTGAGTCCAGACCTCGTTCCAAGCGTAACAGAAGAAAGGCAATTCCCACTTTTAATTTATTTAAATAAGTCAAAACTTTCTTACGTTTGATGGGGTGATTTAAGGATTTAACATTCCAACTTACAAAGGGTACCTCACGATTAGCTGACCAGTTAGAACATTTTTTGTTCATCTCAGCCGTATTCAGAAAGTCTGCCTGCATTTGTGTTTTCTAGAATGTTAAAAAGACCTTTAAGAAAGAAATAATTATACACAGTAAACAAATAAATAAATAAATAAAATAAGGTGGGATTGATGGATCAAGACGTCTTTATCCATTTTCAGTGCCTCTCTTAGCAATTTGGAAACTGCTGTCGGTGTGCTTGAGCCCGGGGTTTCGGGGACATTTAATATGCGGCTGTTGGAACGTCTCATTCTTCCTTCCATATCGAGGCATTTTCCTCGCAGATTACCGACTTCTGTCTCGAGTTTCCCGACTTTTGTTAGCAGCGAACTCACGTCGTCAGAACATGACGAGAGTCATGATACAATTTTTATTGTATTTAAACTACATGCAAAAAGAAAATGTACCACCAGGGGGTGCTTGGAACCTCGCTCCATTATTTAAATTATGAAGATTTAAATTTGGAAATTTAGTTAGGTTTTCATCCACAGTTAAATCTATTTACATATGAGAACCCTAAACATTTAAATAGTTCGATTAATTATGAAATACATGATTAAATGTTACATATGGGCTATCCTCTTGTTCGTCTCATTGAGAACATTATGAAAATGAGATTCAACGTCTCCTAGCTCATACTGGAAAGGAGTTTTATCAAATTTTATTTTTACTATTTTGGTATGGTGTTCCTCATAGAGTCCTAATAAGCATTGTCTCCTCAAGTATGTCCTCAAAGTCATTCCAGGCCTAATATTTAAGCTGTGTACATCAGACCATCGACCTCTTGCCCTACAACCTAATTAGGTTCTTGCGTCCTTGCTCTCCCTCAAGGTAGAGCCTTGGAACTGTTGCGACCAAGAGAAACTCTCCCCCAACATCCACATAGTCGTGTTTGGTGCTTGTAGACTGGCAGGAAGTGCCTCAAATAGAATCTGGAAATGGAAAGAAAATCTGGAAATTGGATCTATCAAATCTGGAAATTGGATCTATCACATCTGGAAATGTGAAAAAAAATGGGCTTTAAGCATAATGAAAGTGGATATAAAGGGTATCCTCGTGCTTTCCTCATTGATCACATTGCGAAAATGTGCTTCAAAGTCTTGTAACTAAAGGTGAGAGGGAGTTTGACCCAGAAAGGCGCCACCTAGTTGGTCTTCATATATGTTCTAAAGTCCTCAAATACGACCAGCTCTCTTCATTACTTTTTCTGGATCCCAGGGTCCGCATTCTCATTGTATCCTCAAGGATGCAGAACTGGGTGCAGCTACTATCCAACCCTGTCTTGGATTTCTGCAACATTTCGTCTGCATGCATGAGGTGGTGCACATGAACCTCAAAAGGATTGAGCTGATTTAAGAGCATCAAGCTCAAGGTCCTCCTCAGCATTGCATCCTCATGGATGTGGCAATGGTTATAGGGCAATTGCTATCCTGGCCCTGAGGTGGCGACTACCTGTCTTGCCTGACTGCGCGATCATCTGGCCCACATGCACGAGCTGTTGCACATGAACCTCAAAAGGATTGTGCTGATTTAAGAGCACCAAGCTCCTGCCTTCCATGCTGGGAATGGAAATGCATTGATAAAGGGGAAAATTAAAATTTGCCTTTTTACGAGGGTGTTCCACACAAGGTCCTCATCACTATCACCTCCTCCAGGATGTGGTACTCGTTTGAGGGCAACTGCTGTCCTGGCCCTGAGGTGGCAACTGCCTGTCTTTCTTTTAGTTAGATGCCATCCACTGTGAGTTTAAGCTGCTCCCATTACAGAGATCGTTGCTCTGTGCAGGTGGAGCTTCTATCACTCTCCTTGCCCATTCTATCTTTGACTCTGTCTACTCTTGTCCAAACTAGCTCTCAATATGCTTTGTATAGTATGCTTGATTTCCATGATACAGGCGCAGTCTCTATGTCCCCTGCCGGTGATGACCACTGCACAGAAAATTACATTAACGTGGACTGCAGCCTTGATTGACCTATTTACTATTTTTTGCATATATTTCTGTCCTGTCTGCCACCCTCGCTCATTCGGCTCCTTTCTCTCTTTCTCTGTCTCTCCTTTATTTTTGTATTTCACCCCAACCAGTCACAGGCGGATGATGGCCCTCTGGAGTCTGGATCTGCCCAAGGTTTCTTACCACAGGGGAGTTTTTCCCAGCCACAGTCGCATTCTGCTTGCTCCGGTTGGTTCTCTCTGATTGTAAAAGCGCATCGAGATCCCTTTGGCTGTGATTTAGTGCTGTACGAATAAAGTAATTATTACTATTATTATTTGCCGGGCATGCTGATGAAGTGTCTCATCGTCTCATGTCTCTCATGGTGGAGATAACAGCAGACCACCTTAGCCACATGATCCACTTGACAGAGTTCAAGGTGTCATCAAATTTAGCCCTAACCTCGGGGGTGACAGTGGGGGGAGGCGCTCAAAATGAGAGGCAGTTTTCTCCACAAGGGCACAAACTAGGTGGTCTTCAAAGGTGTCGGCCATCGTGCCACGTGTCCCTGCAGTGTGTTGGGGCCTTGAAACTGCTTCCACACAGATCCACACCCCCCATGATGCATATAGTCGAGTTTGGGGCATGTAGACTGACAGGAAGGGCCTCAATCAAAATCTGGAAATGGAGGAAAAATCTGAAAATTGGAAATTGGAAATCTGTTTGTAGACGGAAATCTGGATGAGAAAATTTGCAAGTGCTGGTAAATGTTCTTCATGATTGTTATATACATGTAATGATGCAATTACTTGGACACATCCTCAGTGATAGTACCTAGGGTCATGGGGTTTTTGGGTCTTTCAACTTCAGACTCCCTCGCCTAGGCGACCCGACCGGGAGTGATCAGTTCCCGGCCTGTGTCCAAGAAGCACTTGCCCACTGCTTGTCCCTCTGGATCCACAGCCATCGTGAGGCTCTCTCTGCCGCCTCGGAAGCTGTTCTGATGGCTCTCCTCTTGCGTGCCCCCGTCATGCCCAGGAGGCCGAAGGCCTTGCAGAGTGACCTCCCTGCAAAGCCCCTTTCCCCGACCTCAATGGGCAAGCATTGCGCCCACCACCCCCGTCTGCGGCACTCCTCTGCCAGCTCCGCATAGTTCTCTTTCTTCCTCTCACCTGCTTCATCCATCCTCTCCTCCTAGGGCACTGTTAGCTCCAGCAAAATGACCTGCTTAGATGACTCTGAGAGCAGAACAATGTCTGGCCTGAGGCTGGTTTCCACAATGTTCAACAGAATCTCAGTCCTTTCCTCAGGTCCGCCCTCAGCTGCCAGTCATTCGCTGCTCCCAGGAGGCCTGTTTGGGCTTTTAGTGAGGGGGTGGTTGTTCTCCAGCTCGTACCAATGGGATTTCGCACCTTGCTGGTTGTGAGTGCTTGCTCTGGTCGACGGCCATGCTTGATGGACTCAGCGATCGCCTTAAACACCCGCTCATGGCGCCAATGATAGCGGCCCTCGCCGAGCGCTATAGGGCAGCTTCTGAGGATATGTTCCAGGGTTCCTGTTCCTTGGCACAAGGGGCATGCTGGCGTTTCAACCTTGCCCCAGCAAAAGAGGTTTGATGGGCCGGGCAGGACATCATAGACAGACTGAATGAGAAATTTGATGCGGTAGAGTTCAGCCCTCCACAATTCTGGCCATGAGATCTTTCTGTCTATGGCCTCTTCCCATTTGGTCCACGCACCCTGTTGCCACAGTCCCACTCACTGGCTTGCCCGCTGCTCTTCAACCCTTCAATCTTCAAGCTTTTTGTAGTGGGTTGTTGGAGAGGTTCCCAGACACGCACGGCCGGTCGCCACAGGTCCCACAAGTTCTCTGTGGTCCGTTCGTGTTTCAGCCTGGTCCACAGCCACCTGTGCCCTCCACTTCCTGCCAGTCCTCACCTCGATGCCCGCTTGGGATACCTTCGGGTCCGTGGAGTCCCTGTACAGGAGCTTCCACACAAACCCACACCCCCCATGATGCATATAGTCGAGTTAGGGGCATGTAGACTGACAGGAAGGGCCTCAATCAAAATCTGGAAATGGAGGAAAAATCTGGAAATTGGAAATCTGTTTGTAGATTAAAATCTGGATAAGGAAATTTGCAAGTGCTGGTAAATTTTCTCCAAACATCATAAAAGGGGTAACCATAACCTGTGGAGTGACAGTGGGAATCCACATGGCTTTGCATTGAGGGAGAGCCCTCGGAGAATCAATAACCATAACTTGATTTTGCTTAGAAGGCCTTTATTGAATTGCAATATTAAATTGTCAGAATGTGGCCTTTTTTAACAGTTTGAAACAGCACACATTAAGAGACCTTTCTTCATCTCAACACTGGAAAAAAAATCAAAATACATATTTTGAATTCTTAATATTTTTGATCACAATAAAAAACACAAAAGACACAAAATAAAAAAAATACTCTTTAATTAAAAGGCAAAAGAAACAACTGAAATAGAAGATCCATTCATTCATTGCTTTCATGTCCATCAGGCAACACCAGTTCAACCTGGAACCATTCACCCAAGTCAGATTCAATCTGCTGCATTTGAGTCCAGGCACTTAACGCAACGTCATATGGATCCATATCATTAGCAGGCTGTTCCGCCTGCTTATCGGCCTGCTGTTCGGCCTGTTCCTCAGCCTGCTGTTTGGCCGGCTCCTCAGTAGGTTGTTCGGCCTGGCCCTCGTCCTGCTCCTCAAAAGGCAACACAGCCTGTTGTTCGGCCTGCTCCGAACATAGTTCCATTTCCTGTGTAAATGTGTGGATCCAGTTTAGTCGAGGAAATCTGGTTCTTTTTGCTGCTCATTAAATAAGGTAAAGGACCCCGGCCAAAATGGCTGGGTTTCTCTGCTCAGACTTCTGCCCCCGCGAACATACCCCAGATAATGCTGAAGAAGAAGAACGCTTGTGCAGACCTGTATTTACATTTGCTGCATGTTGAAATCATACCATCAAGAATCTAAATACTTACTGTTTGCTCCTTGACCCTTTTGGAGGTTCCTGGCCAGGCATTGGCATATGTGTGATCCACTCTTTTTAGACTTGACTGACCAAGCCCCTTCTTTTCTTTGTTGAGCAGGGGCCATTTATTTTTCATTTTATCCAAAAAATACTCAAACAAAGGTTTCCTTAGCCGTTCAATGCTAACGGTGCACTCTTTTGTAGTAATTGCAGCTTTCCTTTTTTTTGAGTTCGTCCTTTGTTGCTGCATAACCAATGAGTTTTGTCTGGAAGAGACACATAAAACCGCTCTGCGGTTCCTAGGTCATGACACATTGATTTGGCGACATCAGCACGCTCCTTCTCAGAGAGGTGTTTTTTTGCCTGTGAAACAAAACACAAATATTTTCCATTAACTGAGCATAGCATTAATACTGACAGATCACATCGAAAAAAGACTAGTTAGAAATAAGTATTTCTTACTTCAAGATAGGAGTGCTTTTTTGTCTAAATAGTCTTCCTTTGAGATGTTTCAGTTGAGCTTTCACCCTCATCAGAAGTGTTTCATGTCTGTATGTGTAATCTGTTTCTCATCCAGTATAATGGAGGTGTGACCAACCTGTCAGATTTGATAGGTTGGTAATGCCTCCCGCTGTCCATTCACTGCACGAGGATGCGGCTCCAGATGTAGGATGTTGCAATTATAATTTGCTACACGCTTCCCAACACCTGGAGCAGCATCCTAGTGACCTGTCAATTCTGACAGATTGGTAACACCTCCAAAACACCGGCTGATAAATGTGTCACATACACATACATCATGTGACACATCTGAAGAAGATGGAGGCTTCGGTTAAACATGTCATTGTTTTATTTCCTTCTCACCCTAACTGGTCATAGGCAGATGATTGCCTCTAGGTTCTGGATCTGCTCAAGGTTTCTTCCCACAGGAGAATTTTTCTAGGCCACTGTCACACGTTGCTTTATCTCGGGGCCAAAATGGCTCCTTTTTCTCTGATTGTAAGGAGCCCATTGAAACGTTTTTGTTTTTGATTTAGCGCTGCAAAAGAGGTTGATTGATGTTTTTATGTAATTTTGATTCTGCAGGGTTCGTTCATTGCTGCTGCAATGAGGTGGGGCCTTGAAACTGCTTCCACACAAATCCACACCCCCCATGATGCATATAGTCGAGTTTGGGGCATGTAGACTGACAGGAAGTGCCTCAATCAAAATCTGGAAATGGAGGAAAAATGTGGAAATTGGAAATCTGTTTGTAGATGAAAATCTGGCAGATGAAATTTGGAAGTGCAGGTAAATGTTCTTCAAACATGATAAAAAGGGGTATCCCTATGTTGGTCTCATCATGCATGTTCTGAAAATGTGCTGCAAGGTTATGTAACTCAAACTGAGGAGTTGGCTCTAAATATGTTTTGGACTGCTACCCGGGCTCTCCAAATATGTCTTTATCTCACCCATGGCCCCTCCGGTTGAGGCGTCAGAGCACTTGAAGGAGGTCGAGGTGTTGGCCATTTTAGCTGTGACCTTGGGGGTGACAATGGCCGGCTTCGCCTTTCATGACGGCTCATGAAGGGCAGGATATTAGGTAAATATTAAATAAATTTTCTCAAATGTCCTCCACTATACAGCCAAATTATATTATTTGTCTTACCTGTGTTGCAACGCTGCTCCTAATCAAATTGAATGTGATCGGCCCAGTCATGCCGGCATCTTTCCAGGCCATCTGGAGCTAGGCTAGGGGCTTTTGAATTTGTCTCCCCTTGATTGTGTGGAAGACAAAGTCTCCCTCAGCCACCCGACAGCACTTACGCAGGGCAAGTTGCTCCAGCCACCCAAACTCTTCTGGCTTTAAAGAAAGCACAGCTTGGCCAAAGGTCTTGCACATTTTGTGGTCATCCACCTTAGGGTTAAAAAAGAAAAAGAATGTACATGCTTACTTCTGGACATTAAAGAATACTTTACATGAGCAAAACCAATGACTGATGACTTCTGTGCATCCATTCTGTGTCCATGGAATGCTGGGTTCAAGTGAAACACTAACTTTTATTTAACTAATTAAATGATCATTGCTTGAATCTACAAAATATATACTAACCAGAATTTGGAATCTAGCTCCATTTTTCCAAGAATCATGGCTTCTAACATGCTCCCTGGTCATATTGGTGAGGACAACGGACCGATGTCCAGTGAGCATTATGAGGTATCCCATTATATAGCCCTGGAGCATACAATGGGCGTCAATCCGCTCCTCACGATGAGCTACCATTCCTACAAAAAATAAAAGATACACTCAAATATACATTAATGAATATAAAATACTGAAGGAATGAAATGAGGAAAGTAAGGAGGGAAGGAAAAGGTGTGGAAGAGAGCAAGGAAGGGAAGGAGAGAGGAAGGAATGGAGGTGAGCCATTATGTAACAGTAACAAGGTAATGGCCCTGTCCCACTGGCCAAATAAGCATAATGTAGTCCAGCAATGAATCATTTGGTGGCAGTAGGAAAGGGTCACCAATCTGCGCCGAAACAAGTCAAACAATCCGGCAAGAGAACTGAATTGGAATCAGCTCCAATCGGCTCCGCTTCCGTCAACTTGCTGTGTGAAAGGTAGACCTGCGAAGAAATTTTCACCTGCTGCATGGGATGACGTTGACCGTAATGTGTGCACGAAGTGCATGAAGTCATAATATCATGGCAGTCCCTACATATATCATGTACTGATGCAAAGGGGTTCCATCAGGTTCAGAGTTCAAAAGTTGCCCATTGTCCTCTGGCTTTTTAATGCCTAAATAATAGCCGAACATAGAACACTCGCACGTCAACTACACGATCAAGTCAGTAGACAAGCAGCGGTAAAAGTGGAGGGATTGCAGCTTGCCAGCGGGATTTGACCCTGGTGGTTTGGTTTGTGGGAAAGGAACTAAATTCTAATTAATTGAGAATTGTCCTGCATTCAAAAAACACAGTGTCAACCCACAACCCCTAATTTTAGTGGGAAAGGGGCTTAACATTCAAGGACATCTACTTACCGAGGAGCTCAGGGATTTTTTTTGTCGGGTAGCACTCATAAACGCTTGTTCTTGCACTGCACTGAGCTGCTTTTCTGTGGGAACAGTATGCCATTAATTCAAATACATGACAATATATATAGGTAAAGATGACATACATTAAATTTTTAAGTAAGAAAAAAATGGCTACACATTCACAGTACCCCAATACGCTTTACATAGGCCTCTAATTAACCGATTCACACACACATTCATCCACCAATGTCCAGACTGAAAGAAATTTGAAATATTCCCATACTTGTTTTCTGCTGCAAAACCTTTTGCTGATGGACAGCAACACCTCGGTGGACATCCGATGATAATCTTTTCAGCTCGTAATAAAGAGTTTGAAAGTCCTTTTTTTTTTAATTTGCTCTCCTGAAGAAATTTTGTTTCCACATGCTTGAGGAAAAGGATCACGTTGCCAATCATATTCTTGATTGTTGATGCGTAATCCTTCCCCTTAAGGTAGTGTGGCCATCTGTGAAAAAAGGTAAGGCATTACAAGTGATTAAATTTGACTTCTAGTTTCACCACATGCCAAGCTCAAAATTCTCAATTCTCATATTTTTCATAAGACCATAGATTAGAATCTGGAAATCAAAAAGGGACAAAATCTTACTTCTGTTTTTACGTATTTTGTGCCTGGTTAACACTGAAAATGGTCCTTTTAGGCCAAGAAAAATATGAAATGAACAGTGAATCAACTTTCATTTATACAGTGCTAAATTGCATCCAAAGACATCTCTTTTGTTGTAATTTAGCGCTTTATACAATTAGGGGGTAAAAAGCAACTTTGCCACCAGAGCAAGCATAGTGTTACAGTGGCCAGGAAAAACTACCCTGTGGGAAGAAAACTAGAGCAGATCCAGACTACAGAGGGCTGTCATCTGTCTAAGACCAGTTGAGGTGAGAAGGAAATACAAAAATGTGGTGGGAGAGATAGATAGCCAGAGTTGATGACAAGGCCAAAATGAGTTGACAAAAACAATACTTGCGTCCGCAATCTTGTTGTATTTGTGAGAAACTTCAAATCGTTGGCCAGTGATGATGGAGCCATGCCAGTTGCCATGAAGGTACAAAATTTAAACCCATGGCTGGCAGACTGCTGGGCGTTGTCCATGTCTTTTTTTGAGGATTTAGATCCAAGTCGAAACCTTTTTAAGTCCTCTAGAAACTTTCCTGCAGTTAAAAAAAGACAAACATTTTTTTGAAAAGGGAAAAAAATAAACGAACTGTAAATTTATCTTTTGTTTTGTCTATTTCATGTTAAAAGTGTAAACGTAAAGGAATAATTACCACATATATTCAGTGTCAAAGAATTATTTTTAGCATGCTTGCCCTTCTGGGTCGACCCGGGTGGGCGCCGTGCCGGGACACTTTTGGGGCTGCTGGGTTTTTTGATTTCTTTTAAGAGAGATTCTACCTTTTTCTGTAGGTCCTCCAACTGTTCCTTCATTTCAGAACACTGGCATTTACAGCTTTGTTGTGTTGAGGATGACGGAACAGGGTCATCCACAACGGGTGGAGAAATTTCTCCACTCTTGTCACCTGCTTGGTCGCTAAAAAAGGGTGACTCCACCGTCCCGTCCCTTCCCCTTCTTCTGGCAGAAGACCGCCCTGATCCACCTCCTCATTGTGATTTTCTTCATCGGCAGATGCAGCGATTTCTAAATTTGGGGGGGGGCTCAGCTGTTGTGAAATTAAAGTAGTAAATGTACTGCATTGTTGTGACAAAAGTACATATTTTTATACAGGCAGAAACAGACAAATCACAACAAAATGATGACAAAAATTAGTAGTACCAATTCCAGGGGTGGACTCCAGGTCCAGCTTGGACACCAAAGGCAGATTAGGTTGTGTTTTCCGCAGGGAAGCAAGTTCTCTTATTATGACATCTCTTTTTGCCTTCTTTACAAAAGGTTCTCGGTCCTGTGAACATAAAAAGGACCTGTGAACCCAACAAACTTAAGGAGAAAATACATTTACAACACATTTAGCTTAAACATTTTTCATTCATTTATTCATTCATTTTCAATACCCGCTTCTTACTGAGCTCCAGGTCACGGGGTTCTGCTGGTGCCTATCCCAGCTGTCATAGGGTGAAGGCAGGGTGACACCCTAGACAAGTTTCCAGTTCATCGCAAGGCCACATGTAGACAAACAACCATTCACACTCACATGCACACCTACGAGGAGTTTAGAGTGTTTAAATGACCTCACATGCATTTGTTTTGGACTGTGGGAGGAAGCCAGAGAGCCCAGAGAGAACCCACGCAGACACAGGAAGAACATGCAAACTCCACACAGAAAGGTATGAGGCCCGGAATCAACCCAGGCCTGAAACATACTTACGTTTAATGTTGCCAATTTGTGATTGTCCTGTAGATGCTTATCTAGGCGGACAAAGTTTTTCTTGTCGCATACAAGGCAGTCTAAGACTTTTGTGGTTCTGTGTTAAACAAAAAACATTAACGAGCCCAGGAAATTCAAGCTGATAGCATTATTCAGTATTTATGAAAAGACATGCAAAACATTTAGTTAAACCTTTCCGTGCATTTGCATATTTCACAAGAAGTTTAAACTCCTCGTTGTTTGGGACTACATGGGAACCTTTGAGATGCTGCTTTAGATTAACATATGTGCCAAAGCACAGGCCACACACTTTCTCACTCTGTAGGTAATCAGACATTATAATCCATATTAGTATTTTTGCCATTTCAGAAAACTATCTGTAACCCCCGTCTGATAGGAACTCAGTAAGTTTTAACTTCAGCTTCAATTAAACTAGGGCCAATTACAAAAGGTCTGAGGTGTCGCTCATGGAGCCCAAGGTGGAACATCAACATCAATCACACTCACACAACTCTGGTTCTTGAGAAAAAATGTATATATTCTCACTCGAACAGTATTGTGAGGATGAACAACACAGTTTCAAACATATATGGAAAATAATAAAGTGCGCACAAAATAAAATAAAAACAAAATAAAACAAGAAAATGAAATGTTGACAGATGTTATGATTATATGAGCTCAGTTCTTTTCGTTGGGGCCCTTTTATTTGTGTGTCTCTTCACCTCTTTCCTACCACGACGTTGATATCAAAGGTGCAACTTGATGATCTCCGTCCTGGCTCAACATCCAAATCGGTGGATCCACTCATCCAGCAGGTGTCCTCGCGGTCAGCTACTGCTGGTCTCTTCATTCGTACCGGCTCGATGATACTCTCACCCGCATCAATCTTCGCCAAGCTCACTCCACAAAAAAACCTGACCTATGAAACAGGTCACATTCACTTTGTTCAGCAAATCAAAATTACTGCTGCAAGTTATAAATCTTCACTTCCAGTATGTGCATGCGTGTGTGTGTGTGTGTGTGTGTGTGTGTGTGTGTCACAAAAAGAATAACGATAATAAAATAAAATCAATTATTCAAATAACCCAAAAGAAATACATTCATCCTTGTTATTAAATACGGCAAATCCCCTTTTATTTCCACTCGCACGGCGCATTTTCTCCCACACACATTCACACCCCACACACACACTCAGCAGCGAAACATTTTAGCTAACCCACATTACCCACTAGCCGAGCTATTAGCAGCTAACACACATATTACAGTGCACTAGTAGCTTGCAACTAAATTAGCACCGTGACGGCGTGCTTTTACTCGTCACTCATTTCTAACAAATAAAATAAAAAAATGAACTCACCGCCGAGCAAGAAAACGGACCGACAACTCCGTAGACTCGGTCGATGCGAATTCGAACTTTGCTTTTTTTTTCCACAATCTTTCGGCCGGAGAAGTGCTCACGCACAGCCAGACCGCATGGCATCAGTTCTCTCTCTCACCAGGATGCAACGTGCGTACCGTAACGCGATTGGCCATGACGTCATGACGCAACCCTAGGTTAGTTCAGGTGGCTCCGTTAATTGGAGAGATGCCTGCTTTCGCTCTCTTATAAACAAAGTTAAAATAATAAACACCTGTTGTTTGTTTGTTTGCTTGTATTTATTTATTTTTTAATCTTTTTTTCTGATTTATAAAGCCTGGGCTACATATCACAGTAAGTACACTCTTTATTTTATCTGTAGTTACATTTTTTGACTTTTTGAGAGCGACCCCAAAAATTGTATTGAAAAAAAAAAACAGAGTGTACTCAGGAGAATCAGAGAGTAAATGCCTAGAGGATTGTAGCCACTGCATATGGGCTGTGTCTCAATTCAGAGTCTGCTTCCTTCGAAAAGAAGGAAGCGTCCTCTGTCAGAAGGAAGCTTCCTCCAAAGGCCCCAGCCGAGAAGGATGAACTTAAACCTGCCTCCCCGGTAACCATATGGGACTGTCTTGCTTTCAGCATATTTCCCTGTTGCGTCGTTGGTGTTCCATCCCGCAGGCCAGCCCCGGAAATGATATTTGCATAGCATCAAGCTAATCATTGGTTCCAACCACATAGTTGGATGTTCAAATGAGCAAAAGCTCTCCATTAAAAAAGTAATATTTATGTGAAATTTGAAAATATATACATGTCGTGTCTTTGCCAGGAGTTGCCGCAATTTCAACTCACTTCTCAGGATCCCAAAATGCTTTGCAGCAGCACACAGAGCATTCTGGGAAACAGATGGAGGCAAAGGATAGTAGCGGTGAATCCTTTGAATCGCCTAAATGTAGGGTGCATCTCAAGGGCGCATTTGGAGCGTCCTTGTAATTGGGACAAGCCTTTGTGCAGTGTTACGACACAACTAACCTTCAAATGCATGCTTCAAAGGATGCAGACCCCGAATTGAGACACAGCCATGGTGTATCTAGAGGTCATTTCCAACTTTGGAAAATGGCACCCCAATATTGGAAATGACCTCTAATAACCCAATTGGAAATTGGAAATCCATAAAGCATTAGATATAATTGGAAATAGGCCAAAAGATTTTGGAAATATGGAAATTGAACAGTCCCCATTCATTTTCTTCCTAAGAACCCTAAATTGAGACACAGCCATGGTGTGGCAGCTCTACCGATCACGCCATGCAATGTTCTCACTCGAGTGATTTCTACTTACCATTGTGGCAGTGATGTTCTGGGAACTGACACCTGTGAAGAGGAGTTTAAAAAGTGTAAATGGTCAGTCAATTCAATCAATCTTTTACAATAAACTGGAAATGATGAAAGAAACAAAAACAAAATTTACATTTCAACAATTCAAAGATTTAGCCAAGACTGAATGAACAGAATGGCTTTCCTGCACCTCTGGGGCTCTCTCCTTCTTATCTTTTATTCCTTGTTTCTTTTCACTGAAACCTCAACATTTGATGGGATTTTGGAAATGATTAGTGGTCACACAAAGAAGACAGCCTATTCGAAGAATATTTTTTGATGCCAGAAAAATTATTACAAGAAGTGAATCCGTTAGCAGCTGTGACAATGGTTAGAGCAGTGATTCCCAAACAAGGGTTAGGGCCCCATAGAGACAGTCAGCCATTTGCACAGACACACACACCTCCATAAACACACCCTTATGGATAATTTAGGAATATAGTTAGAGAGTTCCATTCAGTTCAGATCACATGCATGTTTTTGGACTGTGGGATGAAGCCAGAGAACATGAAGACACAAGGTGAACATGCAAACTCTACACAGAAAGGTCCCAGACCGGGAATCAAATCTGTCTCCTGTGTAGCACTAACTATCCCATTGCCATGACACCCCAATTATTAACCAAAAAAAGCAAATTGAAACAAATAAAATATTAAGAAAAATAAATAAATTTACCTTCATCACAAGGCTTCCTTCGGCCGTAACCCCTTCCGTTAATTTCACAAGTTAGACACAATTTTCATTTTCCTTCCCCAAAAAGTTTAGACTATAATAGCATGTGAGCTCCTCACCCGGTGAGATTGGTTTTATGACTTTAACATAGACACTTTTGCCCCGGGATACATATTTGCAATTTGCATTGCAGTCATGGTTAACAAATCTCACAGGCCCGAGCAAAAGCTGATCGCACTTTTTGCGAAATGAGTGCATCAGGCTGAAGTCATTAATTCCAACTTTGATCAAGGATTTGTCATTGGGACCAATGTCTGCCAAGAAGCCCACCAGGCCATCAACACTCTGTCCGACCAAAAGTTTTCTTGTTGAGGTCACCTTTGCTTCATTTGACCCTGTGGAATATCTTTTAGTTGCCTTGATCCTTAAACTGCTGTCTGAAAGGAAGGCCTTTAGGTAGCAATACATGTGGCGCCTCAGTAGTTCTTTATGATTGCTTCCCAAAGATCTAAAATAGTCCCCCAATTTGCATATCAGTGTGTCAACTGTTCCAATAAAATCCTCCGTATGCTGAAAGCTCAGGAGGGTTTCTTTGATAGCTGTGGAACACCGAATGTCCGGTAAATGAGTTGAACTCATTTTCATGGTGATGAACCCAAGCATAGGGTCCAAGACCAACGCTGTAGCCACGTCATCACTTGCACTTAACTCCCAAGGACTTATTCTTGTCCATCCATCAGAATACAGTTGAGGGTCCATTAACTCAATCAAAAAAAAAAATATATATATAAAGTAAGACTTTTAAATGATTGCTTTAAACTGCAGTTATCTGGAAATAATCCAGATTTCCATCTATAATAGTTGCCACGAAAGTTAACAAAATCATTTTTTAAATTAAGATGACAATAACACTCAAAACACCACGGTTCGACAGTTAAAAGACATTATAAAAGAGAGCATTCAAGCTAAATCAGTTCAAGAAAAATATATCAATGAGAGCAACTTCTCACTCACCATCCGGTCGAAGCAAAATGGCTGACACGTAACAGGTAGCTCTGTGTCATGCAAAGAATGATGGGAAATGTCCGAATTTCATCGGCGATAATTTGGAAATTATCCAAATTACTAATTATGTAGGCAGGGCAGAAAACCTAAGCAACGGCCCAATTTTTCAAGCCCTTGCCCATCCATTTTCCATAAAGCTGTGAAAGTAATAACCCCCTGAAACCCATCCCTCCAGCACAAAGGATAACTGACAAGAATCTCAAAGGTCCCCTTGTTAATGTCTATGAGGTAGTTACCTCATAGACATTAACAATGGATGCAAATGCACAAACCCAACTTACAGTACATACCTTCTCACACTTGCCCCCCAAAATAAGTATTTACGTTAAAATGCATCTTTATTATTGTATTCATTTTAAGATCCACCTTTCTAGTATTTATATATCTTTACCTTTTAATTTGTGTGGGCCGCATGCTGAGATTTCGGAAGAAACTTTTGAGATGATGTCATAAAAATAATATTCTTGTATTTTTAACAGCGCTGTTTTCGTATACTAAAAAACATGTATGTAACCCAATGTTCAAATCTTTATTAATTGACAAATTAAAATTTTAAAATCGTCAAATTTCATTCTCCATCATAACAACATTATGTTGTGCCCAAAATGAAATATAATAAAGCAAAAAATATATATACATTTTCAAAGACAACAACAACACTGATAACACTGCTTTTACACAGTGAAGTAAAGCAATCAAACAATATTTAAACTAATTTAGAGGAAGAAAAAATCCATCAATGAGAGAGAGCTAAGTTTAACTGACCATTTGGTCCATGCAAAATGGTTGAAACTATATGAGCTCTATTTTGTACAAAAGATGATGGGAAGTGCTCCACTTTCATAGAACAGAATTTGGAAATGATTTCAATTTCTTATCTATACAAGGGCGTGAAATAACTTACCAAGGACCCTCTTTCTGGAGCCCATCCTATGGTGTCAGCCAAACTACCTCTCCCAACAAATTACCAGCACAAGTACTATAAATCAAGAACCTCAGGGAGAGTTTGGCCCCAGTAACCAATCTCTCCAACACACCAAGATAAATCACAGAAAAGAAATGTTTACATATGCGAAAAAGTCATGAAAATAGCCCAATACCAATTTCTAATTAACTGACAGGTTAAAACTTTAACATCTCCAAAGTTAATTCTATACCATAACAACACAGTGTTTGACACTACTTGCAACAAAATAAACCATTCATTTTTTTATATGTTCAAAAGACAACAACACTGATAACACTGCTCTGAGACAGTGAAGTAAAGCAATCAAACAATATTTAAACTAATTGAGCTCAATAGAAAATCACCAATGAGAAAGAGAGCTAAGTTTCGCTGACCATGCAGTCTATGCAAAATGGCAGATATTGAATAAGCTCTGTTTCATGCAAAGGATGATGGGAAGTGCCCCACTTTCATAGAATAGAATTTGGAAATGATTTCAGATTCTAATCTATGTTGAAGAGGTGAAAAAACTGAAACATGACCATTTTTCTGCAGCCCTTCCCATGGTGTCAGCTGAATTACCTCTCCCATCAGGTTAGCATTACATGTACAATAGATAAAGCAACACAGGGAGAGTTTTTCTCCACAGCTGTGAAAGCAATAACCCCCTGCAGCCCATACCTCCAACACACCATGATAACTAAAAGGACAAATCTTTTTACATGTGACTAAAAAACAATGTAACTAGCTTCATGTTCAAATTTTAAATTTCTATATTAGACAGGTTGAAATTTGGATATCTCCAAATTTTATTATACATCACATAGACACCATGTGCTAATCTAGAAACAACAATGTTAGCCTTTTTTAACAGCTCCTTAAAACACTGATAACACTGAACACAAAATAATATTCAAACTAATTTAGAGGGGAAAACACATCAAAAAGAGAGAGCTAAGTTTCACTCACCATGTAGTCCCAGCAAAATGGCTTGAACAAAATGAGCTCTGTTTTGTGCAAAGGATTATGGGAGGTCCTCCACATTCATAGATCAGAATTTGGAAATGATTTCAATTTCTTATCTATATAAAGGGAACAGAATAACTTAGCTAGGTCACTCTTTCTGGAGCCCATGTCAGCTGAACTACCTCTCTCAACAAGTTAGCCACACAGGTACTATTGATTAAGCACATCAGGGAGAGCTTGTCCCTAAGTGTGCCCCAAGCTGAAAGTTTGGAAAAACATTTTGTGATGCCTGCGTAATGATAATAAAACTGTTGAATTTTAAAAGTTGGAAGAACACAGTAAGCCTTGTCACACTGCTTTTAGTGAAATAAAGTAATCAAAGACTTTTAAACTCATTTAGAGGAAGAACAAATGCATCAATGAGAGAGAGCTAAGTTTCACTTACCATGCAGTCCATGAAATATGGCTGATACTGAATGAACTCTCTTTTATGCTAAGGATGATGGGAAGTGCCCCACTTTTTTTTAAAAGAATACAATTTGGAAATGATTTCAGATTCTAATCAATGTAGAGGGGACAAAACGACTGAGCTAGGGCCCTCTTCCTGGAGCCCTTCCCATGGGGTCACCTGAACTACCTCTCCCATCAGGGTAGTGCCACAGGTACTATCCTGTAGATCAAGCACCTCAGGGGTCAGTGAAAAACTTTTTTTTTTTTTTTTTTTTTTTAACCAGGGCTGTGAAAGCAATAACCCCCTGCAAGTCATCCCTCTAACAAACCAAGATAACTGACAGGAATCTCAATGACCCCAACTACCTCATCAACATTAACAATCAATGGATACACACACACATGCTCAACTTACAGTACTTACTTTCTCACACTGCCCAGTGTTTTACACTAAATTCAACAAAATACCAAAAACTTTTTAAAATTTCAAAGAGCACAGTAACTCTTGTCACGCTGCTGTTTGTGAAATAAAGTGATCAAAGAATTTTAAACTCATTTAGAGGAAGAACAAATGCATCAATGAGAGAGAGCTAAGTTTCACTTACCATGCAGTCCATGAAATATGGCTGATACTGAATGAACTCTGTTTTATGCTAAGGATGATGGGAAGTGCCCCACTTTTTAAATAAATACAATTTGGAAATGATTTCAGATTCTAATCTGAAGTGCCCCACTTTTTAAAAGAATACAATTTGGAAATGATTTCAGATTCTAATCAATGTAGAGGGGACAAAACGATTGAGCTAGGGCCCTCTTCCTGGAGCCCTTCCCATGAGGTCACCTGGACTACCTCTCCCATCAGGGTAGTGCCACAGGTACTATCCTGTAGATCAAGCACCTCAGGGGTCAGTGAAAACTTTTTTTTTTTTTTTTTTTTTTAACCAGGGCTGTGAAAGCAATAACCGCCTGCAAGTCATCCCTCTAACAAACCAAGATAGCTGACAGGACCCCAACTACCTCATCAACATTAACAATCAATGGATAGACACACACACATACACACACACACGCACACACACTCAACCTACGGTACTTACCTTCGCATACCTCCCTAGACAGACAACTCACTTGCCCGGCAATAAGACCTCTTTATGTTACAACACATCTTTATTCTTGTATTTTGTTTTTATTTTGTGTGTGCCCCAAGCTGAAAGTTTGAAAAAATATTTTGTGATGCCTCAGAGCACTTAAAGGATGTCAAGGTGTCGGCCATTTTAGCTGTGACTCAAACTAAGAAGGAGTTATCTCAAGAAGGGTGCCACCTAGGTTGCTTTCACATATGTTGTGGACTGCTGCCTGGAGTCTCCAAATATGTCTTTATTTCAACCCTGGCACCTCTTGTTGAGGTGTCAGAGCACTTGAAAGGGTTTGAGAAAATCTGTTTGTAGAGGGAAATCTGGATGATGATGAAACTTGAAAGTGCTTGTAAATGTGCTTCAAAGATGATAAAAGGGATATCCCGATGTTGGTCTCAAAGTGCATGTTCTGAAAATGTACTAAAAGAGGGAAAGAAATTTGGAAGGCCATCATAATTAACTAGAATGAAATTTGGAGGAAAAAAAAATTTCCTCCAAATTCTGATCTATGTGAAAACATATGCCTCTTGAAATTGAACATGTGGGGCATCCCTGCGTTGGCCTCATCGTTTCCATTCCGAAGATGTGCTTTACAGTTTTCCATCTCATACTGGGAGGGAGTTTGCGCATGAAGAGCGCCACCTACATGGCCTTCAAATATATTGTAGAGGCAAGCCCGGGGGTTCCAAATATGGCTTTGTGTCACCCCTGACCCCTTCCATTGAGGCGATTGAGCACGTTAAAGGGCCAAAAATTTTAACCTTTGCCTCCCCCTAGCTCCTCACCGGAAGGGTCCGCAGGCACCGCTTGAGGACGGTGCGACTCGGCACGACCAGACCTTTCCATCGGTACCTAGCTCGTGCCTGTACGACAAAGCGTGACCAACTTGACCCGAAACAGCCCGTTGGCGGACAGGGTGTAAGAGCCAGTCGGTCTTCATGGGCTCTCAGAGGCTGGGCCTTGGGGGGATTCTTTGAAAAAAAACACGCCCGACGGGGCCGATTCTCACGTATGCCGTAGAGCTCTTCGAGAGGTCACAGGACTGGTCGGCCCCGTCTCCGAAGGCCTCTCGGTTTAGGAGTTTGGGCCCTCTAGCTTAGAGGTCAAGGGGTCGGCCCAAAACCCTAACTTTGATGAGTGACTGTGGGGGGCCACGCCCGGCTGTGCAATGAGGTAGTGCCTTGAAACTCTTACCACACATAGCCAGCCTCCCCGAGATGCACCGAGTCGAGTTTGGTGCTTGCAGACTGATGTAAAGTGCCTCAAAATCAGTGAAAAAGAGGGGGGGGGAAATCTGGAAGGCCGTCATAATTAACTAGAATGAAATTTGGAGGAGGGACATTTTTTTTCCTCCAAATTTTGATCTATGTGAAAACATATGCCTCTTGAAAGTGGACGTGTGGGGCATCCCCGCGTTGGCCTCATCATGCCTGTTCCGAAAATGTGCTTCAAAGTTTTCCATCTCATACTGGGAGGGAGGTTTTCTCCAGAAGAGAGCCCACTTATGTGGCCTTTACATCTGTGGTCAAACACTTGAGGCCTTCAAAGAATGTCAACCTTGACCTCTTCCATCTCTTGAGCTACAAAAGAGCTCCAGACGAGCACCACTTGCACTTTGGTTCAATTTCTCCATGCCCTGAGTGCGGCAAGGTGATCCGCTGTCCGCTGATCCGTAGTACGCCTCTCTGCCGTGCATTTTTTTCTCCAGTGGAGGGAGACAATGACTGCAAAATAGATTGTTTCTGTGTCAACCTAATGAGTACATTACACTGTCAATGGAAATCTAGTTCCTGATAACGTTAATGTATTTGTTTATCCTTTTATTGTGAATGACCTTTCATATTTTATGTTCCATTTGTCCTCATATCACTGACCCATTTTGTTCCAGAAGAGCACCACCTAGGTGGCCCTCACATCTGCGGTCATGCCCTTGAGGCCTTCACAAAATGTCCACTTGACTCTCAACCTTTTCCAAAATGGGAGCTACAAAAGGGTTGCCCATCCCCCACTCTAACACAGAAAATGGACATGAGGCTTTGGGCCTTCACTGCCCTTGACCTTTCATTTTTCATGTCTATCATGTCAACACATCACTTAGTCATTTGAAGGAAAAATTTGCTCAAGAAGAGTGCCACCTAGGTGGCCTTCACATCTGTGGTCATGCCCTTGAGGCCTTCACAAAATGTCCACTTGACTCTCGACCTTTTCCAAAATGGGAGCTACAAAAGGGTTGCCCATCCCCCACCCCACCACAGAAACTGGAAATGAGGCTTTGGGCCTTCATTTCATATTTGCAATATCTTCATATCACTGATCCTGCTCATGTAGAAGAGTGCTCCAAAGTGGCCTTCACATCTGTGGGATAGAGAGCTTGAGGCCTTCTCAAAATGACTACATCACCTCTGACCTCTTTCATTTATAGAGCAACAAAGGGTTTCCCGTGCCCATCCCCCACTCAGCCACATAATCTTGGTCACCTGGGCCCTTAAAAATCTCCTGATGTTTCATTTTTTATCCTATACCACCAACTAGAGGACATTTTGAAGTTTTCAAAGGACATTTCCAACTTTTAAAAGTTGGAATCATATTTTGGAAATGACCTGTAATAACCCCATAAAAATTTGGAAATTGGAATCCAGATTGCATATGATATAATGGGAAATGGGCCGTTAGGGTTACAAAATCTGGAAGCGACCCAGATTCCCATGCATTTTCAATGTAAGAACCCTAACCCTAATGCCATTCAAGTCTACGAGGGTCAAAGGTCAACTTTGTCCTAGAGACGTGGGGCCACTTTCAGGTTCATCAGGAGCCCCCAAGACACTCCCACGTCAAATTTGGGGCTTCTAGCATGTGAGGAAACCCGAAACCCTAACCCTAATTTCAGCCTTAAGCGTAACCCTAACCCTAATTTCAGCCTTAAGTGTAACCCTAACCCTAATTTCAGCCTTAAGTGTAACCCTAATGCCATACAAGTCTATAAGGGTCAAAGTTCAACTTTGTCCTAGAGACTCTGGGACACTTGCTTTTTCATCAGGAGCCCCCAAGACACAGGAACCCCGAAACCCTAACCCTAATTTCAGCCTTAAGCGTAACCCTAACCCTAATTTGGGGGACTCCAAAGTTGACAACTTTGCCATTGGCATCACAGTATTTTTCAGTTTTTCAGGTGGATTATTTCTAAAGTTATACAGTAGAAATGGACATGTGAGGTGTCATTGTAAATCCTGGGAGCTCTACCTTCATAATAAGTTGACATATTTCACGGGAAATCATTAAGTGTAACCCTAATGCCATGCAAGTCTATGAGGGTCAAGGTTCAACTTTGTCCTAGAGACTCTGTGACACTTGCTTTTTCATCAGGAGCCCCCAAGACACCCCCCCGTAAAATTTAGGGCTTCTAGCACGTGAGGAACCCTGAAACACTAACCCTAATGCCATACAAGTCTATGGGGGTGTGGATGGGCAAAGTGGCCTTCCCACAAAAAAGGGGATCTGGGCCGACCGGATTGAGGTGGTGGAGTCGAAGGAGGAGGCCGGCAGCGTCAAGTGCAGGAGGAAAAAAAAGTTTATTCTGCCATCCAAAAAAACACATAAACCAAGCAGCGGGAAACGGTATTGAGCTCGGCTAGCCTCACACCAAACTAGCTGGCTCAGCCGACCTGGGCCAAAGACGGATGCAGGTGAGGTGTGTGTGAGTAGCATGGTGTCTAGGGTGGAACAGATGATGGTGGGAGATGATTGACCGGAGCACTAACTGTTACAGGTTGGTAATGGGAAAGAATGAGAGTCGCGGTGCTCCGCGCTCCTGACGCCAACACCCTGCTCACGCCACACGTCCCCCCACTCCAAAGCACAGCAGGACACAAGAACAGTGCAAAACTAAAATTATACAATAATAAAATCCACTACTCGCTCTCCCACGTGGGCGATGCCAAGCCGCAGCGTCCTCCTGGGGAGGGGGTGTTCACTCACCTTCTCACAGGGGGTCAAAGGTCAACTTTGTCCTAGAGACGTGGGGCCACTTGTTTTGTCATCAGGATCCCTCAAGAAGCGCCCACACCATATTTGGGGCTTCTAGCACGTGAGGAACCCTGAAACCCTAACCTTAATTTCAGCCTTAAGCGTAACCCTAACCCTAATTTGGAGGACTCCAAAGTTGACAACTTTGCCATTGATATCACAGTATTCTTCAGTTTTTCAGGTGGATTATTTCTAAACTTATACAGTAGAAATGGACATGTGAGGTTTCGTTGTAAAGCATGGGAGCTCTACTATCACAATCAGTTGGCATATTTCACGGGAAATCATTTTTGGCCTTTTGGGGGACTCCAAAGTTGACAACTTTGCCATTGACATCACAGTATTTTTCAGTTTTTAGGTGGATTATTGCAAAAGCTATACAGTAGAAATGGACATGTGAGGTATCACTGTAAAGCCTGGGAGCTAGGGTCAATGACAATGCCTTTACAATGATACCTCACATGTCCATTTGTACTGTATAATTTTGGAAAAAAAATCCACCTCAACATAGACATATTGATTCGCTGAATTTTACATGTTGAAAAGTGTTGGGATAAGTACAGCCATCTAGTGGTCAAATTGCAGATTTTCCTTTAAGGTGGAATGGAAACCTAAGAAGCACCAAGGCGAATGTGGTGCCAACTTCAGCGTCGTGAATTCTATGTAGTATTCATCATCTGAGGCAGTGCAAATAAAAAAAATATATATAATGACCCCAAATAACGATGCCACCCTAAAGTTGTCCAGGTTATCGGGAACTGTTACTGCCGACAGAAGGGTGTTGCTAAATGACTGCAGACCACATTAGGCTACAGTTGAGTTCCTTACTTTTATTTTATCTCACCGCGTACGCATCATTTTGATTTATCTTGTCAGAGAGAGACATATATACGTATAATGTCTCACTGGGCAGCAACTTTTTTTTGGAAGTGTGAACGCAGCGCGCAGGGACGAAAGTCCGCGTTTGCCTAATACAGTAGAAACAAGGCAGCCACCAGGCACAGAAGAAAACTCTACATGGCAATGTTGCTGTAACTTTCACTCATTGAGAAATGTTTCTCTGCTTGCATCAAGCCCTGTCGATATCCCGCCCTGAGAGCCATATACCCCGCTGTGATTGGTAGGTTTGTTAAGCTCCGCACACAACACTGTGAAGTGCCATTCTTATAAAACTTGCGGGGCGCACTAATATTAACCTTTCATATTAAGATGCGGGCCACAAAAATCTACAATATTGTGGGCCGCAATTGGCCCGCAGGCCGCGAGTTTGAGACCCCTGGGCTAAAGAAAAACCAAAGAAAAACTCAAAAAAAAAAGGGGAATAAACAAAGCTCAGGGAATCACTACAAAGCAAAATTCACCTCGTGCTGTGCAAAATAAAGCAAAGTGAAGGGGAACCACCACCGATGCAGTCTGCCGCACGCTACGCCAACTCCTGTCCAAAAGAAAAGAAAACTTTTGTCACACACACACACTAAAACTATAACAAAATTGCTGACTCAATAGATAACCCAAAGTTTCACCAAAATTTAACAACAAAACAAAGAAAAGAAAAGCAACCAAAGAAAATGGTTACGCCAACAACAAAAACAAACAGACAAACTCAATTGTCTAAACCAAATAAACCACAATCAAACGAAAAGTGTCTGCGTTGTGGTGGTGACACCACGGTCACCCGGCTACAATGGTGCGACAATTTGTTACGAGGACATCGCCGCCGCAACAGTAACGGAGAGCTACGGAGGAAACAGAGGAAGACGGAGTGACTGCACCCAGGCAGGGGGTTGAGACCAGCGTCCTTCCAGTCCCCGTCTCCTGGCACCGGTGTTCAACTGCAAGGCAGCCTCCCCGCCGAGCGCCAGAGGAGGAGAGGGTCAAAAAGCTGCGGCTTGAACAGCTACAAGAGAGAGGGGAGAACGTTCAAGCAGCGGCAAACAAAACTGGCAAGGTGCGACCGAGCGACAGCCCGTCTCTACTCTTAACCTACTCACTTAAACCAAGCGCAATGGAGCAATTAAGTAGTTGACGTTTCCTGCTGCAACCTTCTCTTTTTAAGCTTTCTTCCCATCCAATCACTCTGATCCGGTTTATCGACGCTTAAAGGCATTCCGACTTGTTAACGAGTTCCTCCCATCTGGCACCATGAAGTACATCATTGGCATCGGTGGAGGCACCAATGGAGGGAAAACCGCCCTCACCAACCGGTTGATCAAGAACCTGCCCAACTGCTTTGTAGTCCACCAAGATGACTTTTTCAAGTCATTACTGCTTTGGACATGGACGCCATGATGAGTACGATCTACGCGTGGATGGAGAACCCGGTGAAGTTTGAGAAGTCTCACAGCGTCAATAGCACCCTGGATACTGAGATTGTCCCCAAGTCTGAACCCAAGGAGGAAGAAGAGACTCACATCCTCATCGTGGAGGGTTTTCTTCTTTACACCTATGGACCTTTGATCGATGTGCTGAACCAACGCTACTTATTATTTAAGAGGAGGTGCGATAGGAACTACGCAGTGCCAGATCCACCAGGCCTGTTTGATGGCCACGTTTGGCCCATGTACCTGAAACATAAGAACAAAGCAAGCTGACCCAAGCGGTGAACGGAACAACGATCACGCACACACAGCACCACCTGCCGATGAATGGGCACCCGCCAGGGTTCCTCCTCCGGCTGCGCTAATGGCCAAGCCCACTGCACACAACAGCTCCCGCTTTAAACCCCACCACCATGCGCCATAAGCTTTTTATAAAAAATAAATAAAAAAAAAAAAAATCAGCAATGAATGCCTACCTCTCGGATTGCTGGCCGAAATGCCAAGAACTGCCGAGGACAGAGTTCTCAGCGTGGACACCCCAGGTGACAGAGTGCTGACTCCAGCCTGCGCTTGTTTTTTAAAACAGCTGGTTTCACTCTGCACTCTGGCGCAGGTGTGATTGATGACGCGAAGATTGCACTCCGGCGCAGGTGTAATTGATGACGCGAAGGACCAATTTTTCGGTGTCTAATAAATACAGAAGATGATTTTTTTTTTTAATCATTATTTAATTCCACGCATTATTTAAGTTTTTTGGGGGTTTTTTTAAGTTATTTTTGTACTGTTATTTTAGGCATAATAATGCCTCTGGAGTTTGGTCATAGACGTTTACATTATAGAGATATCATTTAGTTATAAAACTGAACTTTCTATCCATACAGATGAGGCATACTTTAAATATATTTAAGTAAAAAGGCATCTTTCAGTAAAATTCGAGTATCATTTAAGTATCTCGAGGCCGGGCCGAGTGTCCTCTTTTCTGGAAATCAAAATATGGTCGAGGGTGACCAGACGTCCCCGATTTTGAGAGGCACCCAAATGCAGACAAAGATGGCGGACACGGGCGCCGCCATATCCCCAATACCGGAACTCAACGCCGGAAGTTGATCTTTTTTTTTAAATGTATTTTTTAATAATTGTGCAGAACAGTACAAACGAAAACAAAACAAAAAAAAACACAATTGTCATACTCCAGCCTTCCAGAAAAAGAGGAAAGCTAAACAGGACACTGAGGTTAGTAATAAAGAGAGGGATGTGTGATATAAATTAAGTTTTAATGATTTCAGTCTTATTAAAATAGTTGAACACATGACTATGTTGGAGTTCTTCTAAATGCAAAAGGTTCTGGATCACAATTATCATGAGCTATTTGTCGGTTAGCCATGGATGTACTTCTGCAAATTCACTTGTCCAGGAAACCATGGCAAGGAAGGAAAAAAGGAAAAAACTTCCAACAACTGCAAGATTTAGCAAAAGTGGGATTTTTGCCTCATTTGTTGTCTTTGTGTGCTGTCCTCCTTGCCATGGCAGCACCAAGTCCAGCTCAGTACAGCAGAAACACTTGTTTTCTGTCCGCTTCTGCAAGCGCTTACAGTTTTGCAAATGAGCAAAAGAAAAAAATGTTGGCTTGTCCCTTTAAGAAAGTGACTAGGACTATGTTTAGTTTTTATAGATACAACTTGGAGGAAAATGATTCATGCATTCACAGGCACTGTATAAGGATAGGACTTATATGGAAAGGACTTTAAAAAGGTGAATTTGTTTATTATGTACTTTTCTTTCAGTAGATATTTGCACTGTTGAAGCTGATCGAGGAGGCCACAGGCCTAGAAGAAAACATTAAGAGAGGGGATCTAGCACTCCTGGATTTTGTTTTCCATGTCGTGCTTCGAGAGGTAAGAAGGTCAGTCAAGCTTGCTTGGGAAATGGAAGGAAATTATTGGGTGGTCAATTTTATTCCTGTGGAAATCATTAAAGAAAACTGAGCGCAGCCTCTACAGCATAACAAGGTTTGATTGAATCATGTCACGGTGTTTCAGATATTTATTGAAATCCTTCAGCAAGAAGGAATGACGAGACTAAATGCTGAAATAACATTGGCTCGTGGCAGCTTTTCTTAAGCCTCCTCACCACAGACACCAGCCACCACCCAAAAACCTCACAAAGGAAGGCCAACAGAAGCCTGGCCACCTATTTTTTGTTTGTTCCTTGGTTCTGCTGCATTTATTTGTTTGATTATCTCAATAAAGGCATTGTGAGAACTTCTAGTCAAATTATTATTGCCAGTATGACAGTGTAATATTGTTTTTTTTTTTATTACATTTTAGAAACAAAATAGGATGAATAGAAAACTGATAATGGTTAAATATAATTATTCCATGCATATAATGACTAAATGGAATAATGAAGACCTCTCCAGAAGCAGGAAATACCTGTTCTGTTGCAGTGATGTCTGGGGCCATTGTTTTACTCATAATGCTTGTCCCTGGAGATCCCTGGTGGATGAAAAATCAACCAGCAGGACTGAAGTCATTTTGCCAAGCTGCTTTTCTGTGCCTTTGAAAAAAACGCCTAGGAGAAAAAATGAAGAGAGGGGATATAGGACTCCTCAATTTTGTTTTCGATGTCATGCTTCCAGAGGTAAGAAGGTCAATTGAGTTTGCTTGGGAAATGGAAGGAAATTATTGGGTGGTCAATTTTATTCCTGTGGAAATCATTAAAGAAAACTGAGTGCAGCCTTTACAGCATCACAAGGTTTGATTGAATCATGTCACTGTGTTTCAGATATTTATTGAAGTCTTTCTGCAAGAAGGAATAACTGCTTTTGCAGTGATGTCTGGGGCCATTGTTTTACTCATAATGCTTGTCCCTGGAGATCCCTGGTGGATGAAAAATCAACCAGCAGGACTGAAGTCATTTTGCCAAGCTGCTTTTCTGTGCAGTATGTTGGGAGCTGTGTCTGTGCAGTGTTTGAATGATATTTGTTGCAGAGGCAGATGAACTCATCAGAAACCTAAAACAATTTTCCTTCCCTCCCCAGCAGATTGCAGCATAAAACAACACACATGCCACCACAAACAAAACATCTTCAGCATTTAGCTACAGATGTCAAGTGATCTTGGCTTCCTTAAGAAAAAGAGGCAGCTCTGCCCTTATTAATTGAGTGTCTCTGTTTAGGGACCTCTTCAAATTATTATCCAGCTGTACACTTAGATATTTATGACTTGGTACCACCTTGAGGTCTTCCCCACTGGTACTCTGGCTGATGAGGGGGCTTGGATCTGCAAGAAATCTATTATTATTTCCTTGGTCTTTGAGGTTTTTCAGTCGGACACAGTTCTTGTGACTCCAGTCACTGAAGGCTTTTATCAGGTCCTTATATTCACACTGCTTCCCATTCCTGATACACTTCACAATAGCAAGGATTTACAGTGCCTTTATTTTTGCTGTTGACATAAATGAATAGTAACCATATGCTAATGTGAAAGTAAGTATGACATTTGTTTTGACCGTGTGTGCATGTTGCAACTGCAGCCTAATCAGAAAGTGCTCTGTTTATTTGGTTGTGTAAAGTCCCATTTTATTGATTTTCTGTTATAACTTAGTGATTGTTTTTAAATTACTTTTAACTTAACTTCGCTCAGTAGATGTCTATAATTTGATTTTCTCTTATTTTGAACCTGATTTTACCCTTTCTTTTCATTCATTCATTCATTCATCTTCTATACCCGCTTATTCCAATTCAGCGTCACGGGGGTCTGCTGGAGCCTATCCCAGCTGTTTTAGGGCGAAGGCAGGGTACACCCTGGACAAGTCGCCAGTTCATCGCAGGGCCACATAGAGACAAACAACCATTCACACTCACATGCACACCTACGGACAATTTAGAATATTCAATTGACCTCACATGCATGTTTTTGGAGTGTTGGGAGGAAGCCGGAGAACCCGGAGAGAACCCACGCAGACACGGGGAGAACATGCAAACTCCACACAGAAAGGTCACAGGTCCGGGCCCCGGAATCGAACCCACGACCTTCTTGCTGTGAGGCGGCAGCGCTAACCACTGCGCCACCGTGTCGCCCCCTTTCTTTTAAAAAATGTATTAAAATCCTTTTTCTTACATTTGAGAACGATGTCCAACAGTATATTAAAACTATTTGAAAATAATAGTAACATAAAAGCTATCAAGACCCTGACTCTATCTGCCTTCTACAATTATTTTTATTGTGCAAACCATAAAAATACTTTTATGTATGCAACCCTCTGGTGATAGTTTTTGTTGTTATTGGTTTTTTTGTACTGTTTTGCGCAATTATTAAAAAGAAATACATCAAAAAAAAAGATCAACTAACTTCCGGCGTTGAGTTCCGGTCTTGAGTTACGGTTTCGAAGTTATAGTGGAGCCCATGTCCGGCGATAGTTTTTGTTGCTATTGGGTTTCTTTTGTTTGTTTTTGTTTGTACCGTTTTGCGCAATTATTAAAAAATACATTTAAAAGAAACGATCAACTAACTTTCGGCATTGAGTTCCGGTGTTGAGTCAGGGGGTTGGAGTAATGGCGGCGCCCATGTGTCTGCATTTCGGTACTCTTGGCAACAGCGGCACAAACAACGATGGCGGCTAGCGGAGTTGTCTTTGTATTGCAGGCGCTTCAAGATTTGTTGGAAATATTACTACAAAACCTCAGACAAACTTTTTTTTCCCTCTACTCGCCATTTTAGTTTTCTGTGTGTTTAGTGTGTTTCTGTCTGTAGAAACTCAGTATTAGTAAACTAGGTCTACAGTCTGTGTGTGTATTTTTCATTGAGAGTCTCTTCAGTCTCAGTGGATAAATCCCAGTTTAGGTGTCAGTCAACTCCTTCGACTTCGTTCTACTCCATCACATGACCGCACAGTCACATCCTGAACCTGAAGCAGGTCAGATGCTCCATGTGATAGTGTAGCGTCCCATTCAGACAGGTTGTCAGTCTGGACTGTGTGCTACTCTGTTCACTCTCTCCCTGCATTCCTCATTGCACACTCCAGTCAGTTCTGCATGCAGATGCCCTCAGCTGCTTTTCCAGCATGACTGCTGCTTCCCATTCAACTCCTCCCAGACTTATTCTGTCTTCCTATCAAGGTGAAGCAGTTTTCCTCTTGTCCTCTTTGAATGTGAGTTTCCTTGTTTATCCCCATGATGCCCAGATGTGCAGTGGCCTGAGTTAATGTGACCCCAGTGGCCTGTTTTAAACTCTGAAGTGTTTCTGCTCCATCTCCAGAAGGTGGAGCTTGGTGAGAAGTGGAAGAAGAGTGGAGAAGTCCCTCATTCCTAGGCTGAACAGCAGCTGCTGGGTGGTCACCAACCTTTGTCTCCAAGGATTTCAGGGTCACTACACTACACTGACAACACAATTATTTCAATACATTTGTCATGGATCAAACAATTATGAATATGTTTTATCTGCCACCAGAGGTCATCTAGCAGCATTTCCTATATTTAAAACTGGAAGTTCCACACAAGTAATTCTGGTATTTAAAGCAGTTTATTCAGCTTTGTGAGAATATGATTCTTCTGGAGAATGTCACAGAAATACACAGAAATATGAAGGCCCACTATGTGCCTTGCAGTGGGTCTATTGATAACTCAAACTATAATGGCTGTGAAAATATTGAAATGGTTGTTTGTGAAGCACACAGACACCTGTAGCCGCTGCCTCTCTTCGGAGGTGAGGTGATGAAGTTGCGTCCAGATGAGCGATGAACTTTCTGGCCAGCCAGCAGCAGACTCATGGCTTCAATAGGTTGTGTCAGAGTGCCGTGGTAGGTTCCTGAGCCGCAGCTGAGAGACAGGAAGTGACAGGTGACAGAACACAGAACCAACAAATGAGTAGATACAAAAACAGTCAATTTTCAAATTGAATACACATTTTTTTCAGACACACACGCATTCACTTGTGCGTACACATACACACACACGCAGCTCTATTTGGCTAAGAGCTAAATGCTAACTCACTCGTTATCTTTCTGCGTGTAAATGAATCTGTCCATTTTTTTAAATATAGAAATTTAACATTTGGTTTATACTTTTTTCCGATATTATTTCTGGTCAAATCCATTTGAATCAACAGAAGAAGAAAATCAGTATTTAGTTCAAACTTTGTGTGTCTTTGTGTTCAGTTTTTCTGCTGTAGTTGTGCCTTTCTTTTCATTCCAGATGAATTCCACTCACTTTCCTTTTCAAACCTTGTAGGTGTTGAGTGAGCCGCAGCGCCCCCTGGCTGCAAGCTTCATACTGTGACACTGCCGACCGAGGTAAAAAAAACAAAACAAACTCTGACACTTTGCTGAGGACCTCCTGGAGGAGCTGAAGGTGCAGAACCTTCTCAGGCCTCTCTGAGAAAGAACCTGCGGCTGTCGGTCCTCTGCATCCCCCTGCCGGCCATATAGGACTCTTACACCTCCGTTTGTCTGTTCAGCACATATTTCAATTTCTAATGGCTCTATAAACATCACTGATGGGACGATTTTATGCTTCCTGCAGTTAAAACATTTTAATTTCAAAGCTGCAAAAACCTTCTGATCAATGAAGACAGAGTTGATTAAAATGATTTCAAAATTGACCCGTCTATTATACTAATTTTTGGGCTTTTGTATTTGATGTCTGGACCCTCCAGAGCAGCTACACACAATTTTCCACGCTGAAAGTTTTTTAGATTTGCATATCTCGCGGTTCGTTTCCTCGTATTTACTGCATCCCGCGAAAACGCTGTTTTACTTCACTCCACCCCCAGCCTTGCCGGTGTACGCCCCCGCCCGGCCCACTCCACTGTGATTGGTCACACTCTTCGTCGCTGCTGAGCCTCACTTCCTCAGTTTGCCGGTGCGGGAGTGAAGAGTAAACGGCAAACTTTACGAAACAGGCACAATTTAAACACTTACCGTCGTGAAGGCTTCACCCTTTAGCAGCTGTTTACCGGCTAATCCAGCTTCGTACGGACCCAGCGCAGGCTGAGTTACGGCCGCAAGGCGAACCGAAGGTCCCTGGACGTATGTTGTGCCTTCCGCGTCCCCAGAAATGTATTTTACTTTGTGTACTGACCGTGTTTTTGTTTTGTATTTTTGCGAGACATTTTAATAGGGCTTAGAATGATTTTGTTTCATACTGTTGACTTGTATCAAAACATTGTCCTCGCAGAGAAAATATGTACGCTGAAACGATCACTTCAGTCATAGAGTCGTTTCTTATTAGACAAGAATATCTGCACAACTTAAGTCCACACAAAGCACAAAGCAGGAAGAGCTCTATACAACCGATGTTAACATGCTGGCAGCATGAACATCGCTATAAGGAGCGAAACTTGCGAGTCAAAATCGCTGCCTCTTCAGTTTCGGTGCCAGCGAACACAACACACATAACAAGCGGAGCACGGAGTTAGCGGTGGTGGCTAACAGTTCATCAACATGATTCAACGGTTGTACGTTGCAAGTAGTCTTAAAACTAATGTTGCTTGAGGTCACAATACACTCACAGTCCTCATACATGTTTTCAAATATTGCCGTGGCTGACTATTCTCTCGTCGTCCACCAGGGGGCCGAGTCGAGCCCGTCTCCCTCCCGTTGCCGACCAGACCGGTGTTCCATCGCATCCGCATTAGGCTGAACAAACCTCCAACATTTTCTCTGTTCATTCCACTCTGACCGTTGTGGTCCTTGGTGCTTCGGTAGTCGTTTGGTATTTTTATTTATTTATTTATTTATTTATTTAAATTTCCCTAACACCGAAAGAAAATTTCTTGGAGCAGCACACTGCGACATCACTTCCGGGGCAGAGCGGGGGAGGGCGGAACCAGTCTGAGAGTGTGCCTGAGCTTGGCCATGAAAGCAGATCCGGAACGCATTCACGTCAATGCGTTCCCAGTGTTAAAAAATAACCTCAGTGAACAGAGCGTTTAGAATCATGCCCACCAACTTGCAGGGCTCACGTCCAAACGCATGAAACTCATTATTTGACGAGTTCGGATCGTTTGACGATAGCGTTCAACATTATAACAGTACTTAGAGCTCAGAAAAGTGGACCTTTAAGGGTCTCAAATAGGGCTGAACGATTATGGAAAATAATCTAATTGCGATTTTTTTTTCCCCCTCAATATTGCGATTGCGATTTAATTTGCAATTTTTTTTTTATCTTTCTCTCATGTATTTTTTCCACAAACAAACATAAAATTATATGTATTATAATAAAAATATCAGATTTATTATACACAAAAATTTTAATAGGCTAGGCTAATGTTAAGATAAAAGCAAAATGAAGCATGAATTAATATGAAAGACCCTTTATTTATCTACTTGTGTTATTGTTTTGTTTTTTGCAAGACATAGGGCTTAGAATGATTTTGTTTAAGTCCACACAAAGCACAAAACAGCGACATCTTCATTCAACCGATGTTAACACGCTAGCAGGGTTAAAATCGCTATAAGGTACGAACTTACGAGGCAGAAGTTCACTGCCAGCGAACACAACTCCGACTGTTGTGGTCCTTGGTGCTTGGGTAGTCGTTCTGCATTTTTTTTTTGTCTCTCCCGACACAGTTTTGCCAAACTACGGCCACCAACTGGTGGCAACCAGGGAGACCTTTTCCTTGTGTGTCGCTCTGTCCTTCCAGCTTGTCACAGCATCAACTCCACTCACTACCTGCTTTGCTTTGTGCCGCTCCCAAGTCATGTGACCGGAACTCGCGTCAATCAAATCGCAATCTTTGTAGTTAGAAAATCTTGTTTTGTCCTATTGCGACATTATTGCAAATGCGATTTATTGTTCAGCCCTAGTCTCAAAGGATGGATTTTTAAGGCTTTTATCAAAAAATCAACAGTCACTGCAAAGAAACTCAAGTGGTTGTCATTAAGCAAACAGTGGACTGAGTGAACAGGAGTCTGTCAGATTTGTGTATTTATAGTTATCTATATTGCAATCAAATTGCCACAGACTTTGTTTCAGTAAATGTGATTAGTGTATGATTTGCCTTTCATTTTTTCAGGTTGATATGGATGAGCCAGACCTGGGGGATGCGTCAGTGGTCCTCCTTACAATGAGTGACGATGCCACAAACCCAGTTCACTACCACCCAGTGAAAATCTCTGTTGTCCTAGAGGGTGATGTGGTGGTCGACCTCCCCAGGCTTGCTGATGCCTTCCTGGTAGTGTTCGGCCTGATTTATGCTCTACACCTCACCTATCTGGAGAAACTGACCAACACGTTTGAGTTCACACAGAAAATCTTGCTTGGTCTGGATAACTCTAAACTGTCACCAAAGCTACAGACTCTCAAAAATGACCTCATGGTACATGTGTAACTCTAGATCTGAAAAGGTGTTGTGGATTCTGAGGGCTCAGCCTGTTAGAGCATAGTCCACAACAAGAATACATCATGGTCCATGGTGACTATTGTTTAACTGTTGATGTTTAAGTTGCTGCTCTGCAGTACTAAACTGGTTTTCAGTCAAATGGCACAAAGTACACAGTGTCTTGGTACTTGTTAATGTAATTTACATTTTATTGTTGTTGAACCGATATGCTAAGTGTTTACACTATGACATTTTGTTTTTACAAGGTGTAGCTTGAGGCAAGAATCTGGCCTCGAAGTTTCAGGCTGTTTTATAAAGTCCAGAACCTACCTAGTTGCAGACAGTGTTATAGAGACTTTATTATCCACTGAGGATGGGATGTTTATTGTTATGGTAAGGGGTCAAATAAATGTTGTTGTTTTTTAATTATCTTATTAATCTTGTGAATTTTGCTTTTGAGTTTGAATTTCTTTTCTAAAACTGCACAGTGCATCCTGAAGTTACTAGTTTTAAACCAGATAGCCAAAGGAAGGGTACACACTGCCTTGTATGGTTTTGAAAATTGTTTACATTGCTGCACTGTAAATAAACAACCAGATCGCCCAAAATCTGCCTTTGTAATTGTTCCTTTCAAAAATTATTTATGCTTCATTTTATGCTACAAGGCACAGGTGTGGGTAAAGACTTCTTCTAAACTCAAATGTTGTATTAACAGTTTCCTACTACTTTTAAGTCAAGAGTACTTGATATGTTTAAGGCAATCACTTGCCACAAATATTTTAAGTGTGACGGTGAATGGTTTCGAGTTTAAGCAAGTCAATGTTTTTGAGTAAAGTGTAATCAGTAGATTTAAAGAAAAAACTAATAAATGTTAAGTTCATTGAACATTAAAATCCTGAGTTTTCATACTTGAAATTATTAAGTTTTCTTAAGTTATTGCAATGAAAAAGGTGAATGAATTGTGAGTACCATTTACTGACAATTTTTGAGTTGGCCTAATCAGTAAATATAAAAGTATATCTAATATCAACTCCAAATATTTCAGCTCTGATATACTCAAATGTTTATCAGAGCTTATGTGGCAACTGATTGCCTCACTTTTTTTGAGTTCTGCCAACTCACCGTATTTTCCAGACTATAGAGCACACCTCAATATAAGCCCACAAAGTTTTGTTTTTTTTAAAAATGGAAATGTACATATATAAGCCGCACCGGGCTATAAGCCGCCGATATCTAGGTTGTGAAATGAGATATATATTGGATAGATATATGGATAAAGATTAGATAGAACAAACGGTGCCGGTAACACAGCAGTAAAAGTGCTTATCAACCAAAACAGAATAGTTGAATAGCGCATTGAACCCACTGAACACACGTCGAACCGCTGTCTCTTTTTCTTCATGCGCACTGGAACCATTAAAGTGGCTTCATGAACACTGAACCCAGAAACCACCTGTCACTGTTCATCTTCCTCCTGCGCACTGAAACCGCTGAAGTCACTTTCTTCAGCGTCCGAGTTGAACAGCCTCAGAAGAGCTTCGTCACATACCTTTTCTGTGTCTATGTCAGTGTTGCTCTCTGTGTCGCCGCTTGTCTCGTTTTTGCACTTCCTGCTAAAGCGCCCCCTGGCTGGTGAAGTAAAATCCACAGAAAAGCTGCACCTTTGCATAAACCGCATGGTTCAAAGCGTGGGAAAAAAGCAGCGGCTTATAGTCCGGAAAATACGGTATTCGGGTTTACAGTGCAGTGGCCTTCACACTCAAACCTAGATAAGTCGTCCACCTTCTTCTTCGTCTTCGTTGGTTTATGAAAGGACGCGAACGTTCACCCTAAATACTAAACACACTGTCAGGCAGCTGGATTGTCCACACCAGGCTTCCTGAGAAATTTAGCGTTGCAAGACGTAAGCTAACTGGGAGCAAGACCCTCACGCTATGTATATTCTTACATATATATACATATAAGAACCATTCTATGTGTAGGACAACCAATTTACTTTTATAGCATTGTGAGTATAGACTTTCATTCATGTATTTATGGGCTGTATACTAAAACTTTGCCAATTGACGATTGACGTGTCAGAGCCGAAGCCTCAACCAAAGCTTTGAGCAATTCCCAGTTTCATTGTGCAAGCAGGGAGGGTGGGTAGGGGGAAAATCCTTGTTCCCAGTCAATCTGGGATTGATTGTTCGTTCCTCCCCGGAGCGATAGTACGATAGTGGGGAAAAGGACAGAAACGAAGATTGTCATCCATTTTCTCCTCGGTCGATCGGGGGACGATAGTGTGGGTGGATTGTTTTTCAAAAAGAACGATTGTGTGTCTACTACTGTGTCTGCAACAGGGATATTAACGCATTCAAAACATAGCAACAGGACAAAAACACAAATGAAAGGAAGCTGTAAAACATTCAAAGCATCTACAAGCTATATCCTATTGCACAAATAAGAAATATGATCCAAAATATGGATACTTAATTTAGGAATAACAATTAAAGCCAACATGGTGGTGTCGTGTCTTTTAAGACAAGAAGCCATTTGTTTTTACAGAGCCTTCTCTCGAATGTAACGCAATGAAAATTGTCCGACTGATTGTTTATCATCGCCTTTTCTTTCTTCACCTTCTTCTTCTTCTTTTATCTCTAGGGTTTTAGAGGCCACGCCTCGTCGTGGTCACAGCGGACAGGAATTCTAAACACTGATTTAAATCGCTTCAAAGTGCACATAGGGAGAGGAAAAACAAATGAAACGAAACGAGGAAAAACAAAAAGGAATTCTATTGCAAACATCGCAACACTCGTGAGGATGGTACATCTCAGAAAAAACAACAAATCAACTGACAGAAGTGAGATAGTGGAGGAGGAACAGAAGCGGGTGAGAATGCTGCATAGCTGGATTCCATTTAAAATGATGCCATTGTCACAGGATCGGGGGGCGCGAGACAGACCTAATTACTATACATGATCAGACTTGACTTGTTGCTTCACCAGAGAGAGAGAGAGAGAGACTGCATAGCTTCCTCTTGCTGATTGGAGCGCAGTCCAAACCCAGCGGCCCTCCGGCCTCCTTCCAAGTGTTTTCAATCTGCTTGAAGCAAGCCTTCGCTCCTCAACCCACCACCAGCACTATCCCATCTCCTGATCTCAGCAATGTCCCAGCAGAGTACCATGACTTCAGGGAGGTTTTCAGTAAGGTCAAGGCCACTTCACTCCCTCCTCATCATCCCTATGACTGTGCCATTGACCTACTTCCTGGCACTAGTCCACCACGGGGTCATCTGTATGCGCTGTCTGCACCCAAAAGACAGGCCATGGAATCGTATATAAATGACTCCCTGGCTGCTGGCATCATCCGCCCGTCTTCTTCCCCTGCTGGTGCTGGATTTTTCTTTGTGGCGAAGAAGGACAAGACCTTAAGACCCTGCATAGATTACAGGGGCCTGAATGACATTACAGTGAAGAACCGGTATCCTCTCCCTCTCCTCTCATCGGCTTTCAAACTCCTGGAAGGAGCAACCATCTTCACCAAGCTGGATCTCCGAAACGCCTACCAACTGATACGCATCCGGGAGGGGGACGAGTGGAAGACTGCATTTAACACTCCCACAGGGCACTGCGAATATCTAGTCATGCCTTTTGGTCTCACCAACGCCCCTACCGTTTTTCAAGCCCTTGTCAACAACGTGCTCCGTGACATGCTCATTAAATACATTTTTGTGTACCTCTACATCATCCTCATCTACTCCAGAACCAAGGGGGATCATGTCCACCACGTCCAAGCGGTCCTCCGACGACTGTTGGAGAACTCCCTGTTTGTGAGGGCAGATAAATGTGAATTCCATGTCTCCTCGGTCTCTTTCCTGGGGTATGTGATTTGACAGGGGAGCCTACAGATGGACCCAGCCAAGGTCTCCACTGTCGCTGTCTGACCCGTCCCTGAGTCTCGGAAGCAGCTACAGAGGTTCCTCGCCAATTTCTACCGCTGCTTTATCCGAGGGTTCAGCACAGTAGCAGCCCCTCTCACCGCTTTAACATCTCCGAAAACCCCCTTCTGCTGGTCTCCTGCCGCTGCAGCTGCGTTCCACACTCTTAGGGCCCGCTTCACCTCAACCCCCATCCTTCGCATGCCAGATCCTGAGAGACAGTACATCGTGGAGGTGAATGCCTTAGACGTCGGGGTGGGGGCGGTCCTCTCCCAGCAGGCAGCCAATGACCAGAAGCTTCATCCCTGTGCCTTTTTCTCCCGGTGTCTCTCCCCAGCTGAGATGAACTATGACATTGGCAACCGTGAGCTACTGGCAGTCAAGCTGGCGCTGGAGGAGTGGCATCACACTGGTTGGAGGGTACCACACAGCCTTTCCTAGTCTGGACCGACCACAAGAACTTGGAGTACATTCGATCAGCCAAGACACTGAACTCCAGACAGGCTCGTGGTCCTTATTCTTCTCAAGATTCAATTTCACTCTGTCCTACTGTCCTGGGAGCCGCAACGCGAAGCCCGACGCCCTTTCTCGCCAGTTCCTGAAGGGAGAGGAGTCAGCCTTCCCTCTGCCAACCTGTTTGCCGCCATCACTTGGGGAGTAGAAGAGAGAGTAAAGGTGGCCCTGAAGAACCAACCTGGACCCAGCACCTGCCCCCCCGATCGGCTCTTTGTCCCGTCTTTGCTGCGCTCTGAAGTTCTTCAGCGGGCCCATACCACACACCTCACCTTCCACCCGGGAATCCAACACACTAAAGACGTGATTCAGCAGAGGTTCTGGTGGGCCTCACTGGAACACCAGGACACCCGTGAGTTTGACAATGCTTGTCCGGTCTGTAATCAGCACAAGACCTCCCATCAGGCCCCTGCCGGACTTCTGCATCCCCTCCCTGTTCCTCATCGTCCTTGGTCCCACATTTCTTTGGACAGGCCTACCACCATCTCAAGACCATACAGCCATCATGGGTGTAGTGGATCGGTTCAGCAAGATGGCTCACTTTATTCCCCTGCGCAAGCTCCCCTCTGCGAAAGCTGAGCTGCACTAGTTCTCCACAACTTAATATAAACATTACGTCATAACCGATGACACCAGGTCTAAAGGCAATTGATTGAAGGGTGACTGCCTGGCAAACATATCCATGGTGGATAAATGCTGCAGTTTTTCCATGTCCTAGAATCAAAGTAGTTGAGGAGTTGCAGTTGGAACTGATTGATCTCCCATTGTAAGACTGATTGACATTGTCTTAAAAGAGAAGTTCAACTCTCTTTAACTGGATGAGATTTATGCTTCATTAAGCGCAGCCACATTTCCAAACATCCAAAAGATAGCACAGAGGATGCTGGTGTTGTTTGGCTCTACTTATGTGTGTGAACAGACTTTTAGCGTGATGAACACCAACAAAGCACCCCACAGTTGAGTGATGAACATACAGATCTGTTCTGAGACTTGCCACAACAAAACTAAAACCAAACTTTGATGCACTGCCAAAAAGAGGTGATCAACAACACTATTTCCACTAAAAGTGAATGTAAGCATTAACACTATCCTTTTTTAATATTTGAAAAATGAATGTTAGAAAAGAATCTTTTGAATTTTTGTTTTTTATTGTTCTAAGTGTTCTGCAATTTTTCCAACATATATATATTTTTTGAGAGATAAACAATGCTGGAGCTGTAATAAGACGGTATTACGTGTGTTTGCAGAAATAAAAACAAGAATAAGAGCTGACAAATTTATGTTATGTTCGATATGTATGCATTGGGTGCTGGTCCGGCCCATTACACCCGGTTCACACTGGACGCGGAAGCACTGCGAAGCGCCGGGCGCTTCAATTCGGCGCCCATGTTAATCAATGTAGTGGTTCACACCAGACGCGAACGGGCGCGCGGCTCGTGCCATTCATTTCAATGGAAGTGGAGCGCCGACAAAATTCGCGAGCGAGACTAAAACTGGTTCAGACCAGACACGAACAGCTCCGCGACGGTCGACAAGCGCTTCTGCTCAACTGCTGTTTTTTTTTACTTCCACTAGAGCTTTTTTCATCATGGGTAAGTAAATAAACTTACAAAATTAATAATACATCATGTTTTACTTACTGTACCCAACATGTTTGTGCTGTATTGTGTGTATTTATTCGTTAATCAAATAAAAGACGGGAGAAAGAGAGAGTATGGTGTAGACAGTAGTAGTGTAGATAAATACACATATGAAATAAAAATATTTGTTTATCCACTATTTACTTTTATTACATTTTTATTGTTACGCAGGCGTCGCCAAAGAAGAATGTGGGTCCACCCCATTAACAAAAAAAAAAAAGGAATTTGGTGTGTATCACCATCTTGTAGCCGAATTGTCCCTGGACAGAGATTGCCATCTTAAATATTTCAGGATGTCTGCTGAGAAGATGGATCATCTTTTGTCTTTGATTGGGCCTAATCTGACCACACAAAGAACCAATTTCCGGGAACCTATCCAACCAAAACAACAGTTACACTGAGGTAAGATAACAAAGACAAATATTATTTTCCAGCACAGTGTATGGTGTGATTTTTTTTAATAACTGGAAGACTATCATCTAAAACCTTAAATACAACACAACAACCAATAAGAACTTCTTCAATAAATGTGAACATGGACACACAACAAAAAAGTAAATACAGTAAATACAAAATGAAAAAAACAAAGTTGTTGTTTTTGGCTCAACCCTATCTTACTATCCTAGTTGAAATGGTGGTATGTTGAGGGGGAGGAGCGGTCTTCAAGCTCCTCTAGCATAGAAATGCTCCTCTTCACACCTCCAGTTTGAGATGGGCTTTGGAACGAGCTGTATTGTTGTCTCTCCTGTTGGTTTGACGTTGGGGGTTGTGCATATTGTTGATCTGTTAAGGGATGTGGTGGTGGGCATTGTTGAAAATGGGATGCTGGTGGGTATGGATTAAAACCTGATGGCTGGGTTGAATGCTGGGAAGGACATGGGGTTTGTCTGTAAACTTGGGTGGGTGGTAGCTCCGCTTCCTTTTCCAAGTCTGTGAGGTACTGCAAGATATGGACTTGTGCACGTGCCTGGGAGCTACGACTCAGTCTGTTCAGTCGCGGAACAAGGCTGAGGGTGAAAAAATACATCTCATCTTTATCTTTGGGGACATACGGTGGAACTGGGACTTGTCAGCAGTTGAAGCAGTTGTTGTTTTACCCCCAGGGGTGCCCGAGAGAAGGGGATGATGAGCACCCTAATAGGACGGATAAACAGGCAACGACCAATGCTAACGGAAAAATGACAATGAGTGCAGTCTGTTCATGTGGCAAAGTCTGCAAGAACCAGCATGGCCTAAAGATCCACCAGGCCAAAACGAAATGTTTGATGGGGAAGCAGGTGGTGCAACGCATAGGTCCAGCACCTGGTGAGACGCAGGAGGAGCCCGGCCGGGAGTCAACCCACAGTGCCCAGACCCTCCACGCCCCACAAGCCCCTCCCTATGTCAGGCATTCCGAAAATCGCGGGGTCATGTGGCCAGCTGCTAGCAAGGAAAAAGAGTCAATCCAGTTTGACGAAGATCTGGACCAAGTCCTTGAAGTTACTGCAAGGGGAGACGCAGACCAGAAGTTGCAGACGATGTCTGCAATGACCGTCAGCATTGGTGCTGAAAGGTTTGGCATAAAGGAACAACGGCCAGCCAGAGGTCTAGGGGAGCCAAATAGACGGGAGGTTAAGATTAGCCAGCTCTGGAAGGAGCTTAGATTGCTAGGGCGGCAGTTCAAGCAGGCACGGGAGGAGGAGAAGGCCAGGTTGGCAGAGCTCCGGAAAAAAATTACCACCGTCCGTCGAGCCGAGTGGCATAGGAGGAGAGGTAGGGAGAGAGTCAGGAAACGTGCAGCCTTCATCCCAAATCCTTTTGGCTTCACCAAGAAGATCCTCGGGCAGAAGAAAAGCGGCCACCTTGCCTGCACTGATGATGAGGTTAACAAGTACCTCAGTGCCACCTACAGTCACAGTGTAAGAGAGGAAGACTTTGGGCCATGCAGGACCCTGATAACTCCGCCAGAACCCACCACAGCATTTAACATCACTGAGCCAACTTTGAAAGAAGTTGAGGTGGTTGTCAAAGCTTCTAGAACCAGTTCAGCACCAGGCCCCAGCGGAGTGCCATATGTTGTCTACAAGAGATGCCCCAGACTCTTGAAGCGCCTATGGATGATCCTCAAAGTCATCTGAAGAAGGGGGAAGGTGGCGCAGCAGTGGAGACATGCAGAGGGTGTCTGGATCCCGAAGGAGGAGAACTCAAGTACCATCGAGCAGTTCAGGGTCATCTCGCTCCTCAGTGTCGAGGGCAAGAAATTCTTTAGTATCACTGCCCGGCTCATGACAAAGTTCCTCCTGAGGAACACGTACATCGACACCTCTGTGCAGAAGGGGGGAATCCCAAAAGTTCCAGGATGCATTGAGCATACAGGAGTCGTCACCCAGCTGTTCCAGGAGGCACGTGAAGGCAAAGGAGACCTGGCAGTCCTATGGCTTGATCTTGCCAACGCCTACAGGTCAATTCCACACAAGCTGGTGGAGACCTCGCTTGACCGATACCACGTTCCAGGCAAAATCAAGGACCTCATACTGGACTACTACAGCTGCTTCAGCTTAAGAGTCACTTCCGGAACAAAAACATCTACATTTCATCGGGATGCACTATCTCTGTGATACTGTTTACCTTGGCTATGAATATGCTCGTGAAGTCAGCAGAGGTGGAATGCAGAGGCCCTCTCAAAAACTCAGGTATGCGACAGCCCCCCATCAGACCATTTATGGATGATCTGACAGTGACTATAACATCAGTCCCGGGCTGTAGATGGATCCTGCAAGGTCTTGAGCGTCTCATTAACTGGACCTGGATGAACTTCAAGCCAGCCAAGTCCAGGTCGCTGGTGATGAAGAGGGGGAAGGTTAAAGGCCAGTTTCGCTTCTCACTAGGAGGCATCCAGATTCCATCTGTGGGAGAAAAACCAGTTAAGAGCCTAAGCAAGGTCTTCGACTGCACCTTGAAGGACACCGCAGCACTCCAAGCAACATCAGAGGAGTTGGGAACCTGGCTGACAGCAGTGGATAAGTCAGGGCTAGCAGGCAAGTTTAAAGCCTGGATCTACCAGCACGGCATCTTGCCACAACTCCTCTGGCCACTGCTGGTCTATGATGTGCGAATGTCAGTTCAAGGATAGCAGCACGGTTAGCCTGTAATTCCAAGTCAACTTTGGTCTGGCCAGTCTGAGCTGCATTAACAGACACTGGTCGAGGCAATTTCTGAACCCTCTACATTTACTAACTTTATACTTCAAAAAATGTGTTATTACTCATTTGACATGGCATGCTGCACACTTTAGCACACTAACCATTTTTTCCTCTAATGTGTTCAGATTACCCGCCTGTGCTTAGTCGGAGGTACCGACCCAGAAAGCATGATCAGGCGAATGTTACCTGCAAGCATGACCAACGGTCTGGCTTGCAGGTTCAACGGGGCGGGAATGTCACCAAAGAGGGCCTTCAAGGACACACCAATGCAGAACTGCATCTATGGTGAGTCTGCAACAAATTCCAGGTTTGCTACTTTACGGATTTGGCTAATTGACAGACAGTGACTCTAATTCATGCAAAAACTTGAGTTAAAAATGTTTACCTTAAAAATACATATATTCAAAGATTTTCACAAACTTTCAATATTTTTCAAAAATAGCAGATCTACAAGTTCGCAGCGTGGCACTTGGTGCTGCCTGTGAGCTTGTATATCTGCTATTTTTAATAATTAATGAATGAAATAATGTTTAACATGGTTAAAATTACTGTGACACAGATGCATTCCAGGTCTAAATGGGTGAGCTTCATATAATTGTTCCTCTGTAATGCTCAGTAAGTCTAGTCACTCTGTATTTGATGTGAGTTCATCGGTAGGCAGGTTTCTGAACTGTCCAATGCCCTCCTGAGACAGATTAGACAGAGAATGTGGCATTTTGTACGAGCATTAGTGTGGATAAATGATATGAAGAGGGGTTAAAAATTAGTAAAGTGCCTGAAAATCTAGTGCACTAAAAAGGACACTGGACATTTGTCACTTTTGAATGGGGTGTGAACACAGCTGCTTTTATAACAAGTACCGTATTTCGTTCTTTTTTCTTTTTCTCACAGCAGCTGCTCATCAGTTTGACCGGAAGCTGACTGAAAAGCAGTACGAGGATGCAATGCAGAAGTGGCTGTGCTATGCAGGAACTTCCCTTTAGTCTGACATCCCATTATTCCGACAAATTTTCCATTGGTCCAGTGTCCCATTAGTCCGACAAATTTCCCATTGGTCCGGCGTCCCATTAGTCCAACCAAATCGACCACAAGTCGGACCAATAGGACGTGGGACCAATGGGACGTCCCATTAGTTCGAACTGTCATCGGTACTTTCTGACAAACGCGCATTCCAATAGTCTGATGTTCCATTACTCTGACTGTCGGACTAATGAGACGTCAGACCAATGCAATTTTCTGGCGCTATGCACCAGAAAGGAGTGGTGGAGTGCCAAGGAAGGATTGGCCAGAGACTTGAGTTGAATTGTTTCATGGGGACTAAAAGCTGTTCATCTTGTTCATTTTGAACTGCAGTCCTATTGTGAGATTGAAAGCTATTAGTTTTGTTAATGTTGAACTGCAGTCTTATTGTTCTGAATTATTGATCTCTTATTTTGTACGTTTGTGTCCCCTGGATCAGGGCTAACCCGCTGCTTAACCCATTTAGACCAGGCAGATTGTAAAAAAAAATCTAGAACCTAAACTAAAAAAATGTGGTGCATGTTAATGTTTATTCATTAATAAATTGCTAAATTAACAATTGGTGTGTCTGTTTTTGTTCATAGAACATGCAAGCGTCACTGTGGTGAGGATTGTCCTGTCATAGGGTTTTTGTCTCGTCATTTCCTGTTTTATTTTTAAGACCCAACTGCCTTCTTTCATTTTAGATCATGTCCTCTTGTGCCACCTGTGCATCTGACCTAATTACCCATTGGTTCCACCTGTGCCTCGTTACCTTGTGTGTTTAAATAGTCTGCGTCTCCCTTGTCTTGTGCCAGAGTGTCGTTGCCTGTCATGTCTTGCACCAGGCCACAGCCACAGCCTCAGCCTCAGCCTCAGCCTCAGCCTCAGCCTCAGCCTCAGCCTCAGCCTCAGCCTCAGCCTCAGCCTCAGCCTCAGCCTCAGCCACAGCCACTTGAGAGTTCACACTAAGACAATTGCCCCTTGAAATCGAGTGATTTTTGTTTTGTTTGCGGTAATATTTTTTTATTAGTCATAGTTATTTATCCAAATGTATGTTCCTGTTTCTGTGCCCCCTCTTTATGAGTGAGTTTCTGTTGTTGATTTATCTTTTTTTTCTGTTTGTACATCCATAGACCCATTGTTTTCCTCCGTGTGAGATTTTGATTTTAAGTCTTATTAGACTTGGTCTTGCTTTTGGTTTCATGCTCTTTAGTCTCTTTTTTTTCCTCCTTGAGAGTGATTTTCAGTTTGCTCCCTTGTTCCTCCTCTGATCGCTTAGATTCCCTAGGATTTTCAGTGGTGGTCAAGTGAAGCCTCGTGATGCACTGAGGCTTTCCTAACAATTGTGCCGAAAAAGATTCAAGACTTCAGTGACGGTGACATCTGGTGGACAACTGAAGACATGGCAACCTCTAAAGAGCACAACTGAAGCACTGGCACGGTTTCAATCCCATGACGGCAATAAAAGCTCAGAAAAGTCTTTGTGGTCATTCAATTGTTTTGTCCTTCATAACAAATGATTATATCTTCATTACAAAAAATATGCAGATGCTCTCCCCCATATTCTGAAACACAGTCCAGATTAACCCAAAGAATAAATGCAAATTATATTGAGGGTTAAATGTTGGTTCAGGGTTTATTCAAAGCTTTGAGCTTTATTCTTTATTTAAAAACTGTACTAAAAGGATGACAGATTCTTCCTACTTTGCAAATGATCATTGTGTTTGAATTCAGAGATATTGTGTTTTTGTTTTTTTTGTTTTTTTTGGAAGTGTATTTAAGGAAAACTCTCAAAAAGATAATGGTTTGTCATTTGGGGACTTGTAAGGTTGACTTTTTTTTTTTTTTTTTGTAATTTTCTTCACCAGCACTGGCAGATGTTGTTGCTGTCTCCAGTGGCACATCTTCTGCCGACCCATCAATAAGACTGGAACACTCTCATGTCAGCCTTTCTACAGCAGCCTGAGCATTGCTTTGATTAATAAAGCCAGCCTGTTAAAACCGTGGATCCAAGATGGTGGCCACAGACGGGGAGTTCCCCTTTTTACAAGCCACTGAATTTTTCACTGAAATAAATATTCAAATTGTTGGCAAGCGTGACCCCAATACTAGGAGGTATTTGGGCACATTTGGCAGAAATGACACGCCTCAGCATTTTGGCTATAGGAATTGCCTTTGACCCTGACACACTCCTTTCCTCAGAAAGCTCAACAGTTGCCTGAGACTGGCCTTCAAACTGTCATGCACTGGGTGATCGCTGCATAGTTATCAGCAGTGAAAGGCACTATGTCAGTGCTAAGTGATGCCGGGGCTGCCCCTAAAGGTTCTCTCTGCTCATAAAGCCTATGAAGTATGGCATAAGTGTTGTTCCATCTGGTTTCAACCTCTTGAACAAGCTTTTTTTTTTTTTTGGGGGCATGCAAACATTAGCTTGAATAGAGCACAACTTTTCCTTTGCTTTGGAACTGGACTTGAAGTGTTCCACTATTTTGCCGGCCCTACTGTGCATAGTTTCCAGCTCAGAAGTCTGACAGTGATTTTTTTTTCTTTCTTTTTTATTTAACAATTAAATTGAGCATGTGGGCAAAGCAATAAATATGTCTAACATTTAACAGATATTGTGAGCGCCATCAGTAACCATCCCACAGACCTTTTCAGTGATTACAAACTCTGCCATCAAATTTGCAATTGCTTCTGAAATATTAGCTGCTGTGTGGGTCAAAGTAAAATACTGCACACCTAAAAGCACAGTAGCCAGATCTAGGCTGTCTGACACATAATAGCAAGTGACATCAAGGTACGCATCCATGTTGACTGATGTCCACATGTCTGTAGTCAAACTTACAGCTGAAGTTTGCTTAATTTCTGCCAAGGCCTTCTCTTTTGTTAAAGTGTACCTTGCTTCCACCATTGCCTTTACAGTTTTGCGGCTTGGAATGGAGTATAATGGGTCCAGGATTTTAATGAAATTTTGGAAACCTTCGTCCTCAACGATGGGGAAAAAAGGCTGACCATCTTTAATTATCATGTCCACCAAGGTCTCATCCAGTATTTGTTTTCTGGACACTGTGTGGGAGAAGGGTTGCGATATGATACACTAAATAGGCACATACATATATACAGTGTGTAATATTTAGCTTACTGTCAAGATTTCCAGTGTTGACGGGGTCACTGGTTTGCTGGGTATGATTGTCATCATGCCTAGCACGCAAGTGTCTCAGCATAGATGTGTTTTTGCTGGAAGACAACTCTTGTGTGCAGAGCAAACAACGCACCTGCAATTGTAATTTTGAGACCCATTTAAAAATACAATTCGATCATGGAAATGTAAAATGTATTCCATAAACTGCATTATACCTTATTTGGTGGTATGAGATCAAAATGATCCCAAACTTTAGAATGTCACTTATTGGTGGTACTGGCCATAAAACTTGCCAAAATACTCTCTCTCTCCAAATCTCTCGCTCCTCACAACCCCATTTCGAAGCATAATGAAGCATCTTCTATAGCTGGTATGGCACCAAACCACTCAAATCTGTCAAGCTGTCATTGGCTGAGAATGCATTAAAATGCCATGAGCCAATGACACACAAATAATATGAGCCAATGAAAAGCTTCAAAACATTTTGAAGCGTGAAGCAAAGCGGTGATGACGTTCGATGCTTCGAATGTCAACGGTCACGTGACACTGGTGTTTTGATACAAGCTCCGACACAGCGTTTCCAATCACTCCGCTTCAGGAAGAGTAACACAAGCTCCAAAGGCTCGGTATCATTTGCCCATCACCAACTTTCATAGCCGTGTTGAGTTGTCACTCGGTTCTGAGGTCTATTGCTTGTGGGATAAAATAAGACTTATTTTACTCATATCCTCTGCAGCTGAGCCCTGTCTCTTGTCCCAGCCTGACAGCAATTAAAGCAGCTGTTCTCAACCTTGGTTTCCTTAAAAAAAAAAATAAAAAAGAAAATATGCCATCTGAAATCTCTCTACGCATTTTCGAATATTTACCTTTTTAATAGCATGATTACAATCAATTTTGGGGTTTATAAAGTGAGATATGTATCAAGGTTGAGAACTACTGCAGTATGCATACTTCATGAACCATTTCAGAATTTTTCAACCTCCCACTGTTTTTTTTTTTTTGTTTTTTTAAATGAGCGTCAATAATATCCACTTGACTCTTTTTGAATTTAAAGTTCTGCAGGGGTTGCTCTAAACTTGGTTTTCCAGCAGTGACATCACTTCCACGCAGGCATATGCCAGTGATGTCACTACTAGATGACTTTGGCATCTAGTAGTGATGCCAAAGAACTTTTGTGGAACTTTACCAAATATAGATTAAAGTGATCATTTTGGCATTATTTGAGGCATATTAAAAACGGATGAATGTTGACAAAGTGCTGAAATGGCCCTTTAATATTTTTTCAACGTATAATTCAATGGGTATATCTAGTCTTACAAAAGTCTTGGGTAAACTTTGTAGTACCGACTTCTCCCTGTGAAATGACACAAGAAGATTGTCCAGCCGGACGTATTTCTATCTGGACGGGCAGTCCGGCATGGGGCATCTTGATTTCCCCGAAAACCTGAGGCTCTTGCCGCTGATGCAGAGCCTCCCCTCCTCAGCATCCTCGAGGCCGTGGACGTCCTGGAGGTGGCGGGACAACGAAATGTAGCGGCCGTGGCACTCTGGGCAGCTCTTCTTTGTCTAGGTTCAGGGAACGATCCGGATGAATGACACCGTTTCTCCCGGTCAGTGGTATTTCCGAAATTGCTACATCAATTTCCAGAATATTGACCATTTCCATGAAAGGTGCGTTAATATCTTGAAATTGAAATGACTTGCCTTCATTGAGCTCTGCAAGTGACAATGGGGTCCTGAAGGGGACGGTCCCCGTTTGCTACTTTCGAGGTAGTCTTTCAACAACAGCTACTGCTCACAAATACCTCAGAAGGATGTGGGTGACCAGACACAAATATGGGAGAGTCAAGTCACATTTCCAGAACAGCTACTGCTCAAATACCTCAGAAGGATGTGAAGGCAGGAGTGACAGTGAAGGCAGGAGTGACAGGGTGGATCAGTGGTTATGGTAGAAGTTCACCTCCAGGGACTACTTAGCATAGATGCATGTGGGAGACAGGTGCCCGACTCAGGGGAACAGGATAAGGGATAGGGGTGGATGAGTAGAAATAGTGGAATTGAACCTCCAGGAGTACCTACCTCAGAAAGATGCGGGGGACAGGTGCACGACTCAGGGGAGTGAAGGCAGGAGTGACGGTGTGGAGGAGTGGTTATGGTAGAAGTTCACTTCCAGGGGCCACTTAGCTCAGACGCATGCGGGAAAAGAGAGCTCAACTGGGGGGGGCGACTCATGGGGTTAGGGTGGATGTGTCGTTATTGTGGAATTCGACTCTCAGTGCTTGTTTTATGAATGTACTCAAGGATGAACCATTAGTGCTTAAAACTTTTTTTTTTATTCACAAAAACTGTGGAAAAACTCTGAACAACAAGAACACAGTAGAACACGAACACAACACTGCAAGCCAAGTAACCTTAGTCTTTTATATTTTTTGTCCCATCTCTGTTGTATTGTCTGACTCAGACAGCTGCAGGGTGACTCGGGTATGAGCCTGAGGGAGCCCGGAGGGGCCGGCGGCCACCTCCTCGGCCGCCATTTGGTCCACGCCCCCCACTTCCTCCGGGCGCTCCGCTTGACCCTCTGCCTAACTTTCCTCCATCCCCTCTTTTCCTTTCGGGTCCATGTCCTCCACGGACCCGACCTGGTGGTCTTTCTCCACCCGGTCCTCCTCTTCATCTTAGTCGTCCTCGTCCACTTCCTCCTACGGCTCCTGTTGGCCCCCCTTGGGCTGGTCCTACTCCTCCTCCTCCTTGCTCTCCGGTTCGGCTGATTTTAAAAGAAATCAGCCATGCAAGAACGGGCAATGGATATAGCGGTATCATTGCACAATCTTAAACACTTACTTCAAACTCTGGAGGAGTCCACCAGGGACTGGAGGATCTCCAGGCGGTTCCTCCGGCCCTCTTTTGGAGTCAGCCCCTTGCCCACGACGTAAAACTTTTCTGCCGTCCTGGGGTCGTGGCACATTGCCCTGTTGACCTTTTCCCGAGCCTTGTTAAGGGATCTGTACGCCTGTAGGAGAGTAGGTGAACAGTTACAAGCATGTAAAAAAAAAAAGCCTGTATGTCACAGGACATGCACGCTCGACGTTACTGTCCTGATGTCACAGTTTATCCATCTGTTTGCCGGATCTTGTGAAGAAGAAGTGCTTGGGTCTTCTCCTGTAGCCAGGAAGGTAAGGCCTCAGCGTCGAGAACTGCACTATACGGTCCATGGCGGTATGGGGTATGGCCACGGTCGCAGGCCCGAATGACTGCAGGGTTTGTGGTGCTCAACCTGGGAAGGTAAGAAGCAGAGTAGTGGATAAGTAGAAATCATGGAATTTGACCTCCATGCGGCAAGTACGTCCGAGACGTGCCCAGGAGAGATGCTTGGCTGTGGGGACGCAAGGTAAGTAGTGGGGGGTGGATTGGTAGCAATTACAGAATTAAAACCTCCATGCGGCAAGTAGGAGCAAGATAAGGAGTCAAGGGTGGTTAAACTCACTTGAATGACGGTTGTCTCGCGGTGATGCTCGACGTCCACAACCTCCCTGAGCGTCATGCTCACAAAAACGGTCTTTTGGTGGCCTGTTGAGGCCACCATCAGGCCCACCAACAGGCCCACGACCTTGGATTTGCAGGCCATGTCTTTAAGGTCCTCGGCCAGGTCCTTCAGCGTGCTCCAGCGCCCTGTCCATTTAGCCATGAAGGCCAGAATGTCATTGGCCGTCACTAGGTTGGCTGTGGAGAAGAAGACACCGTGATATCAGTTCAACTGAAGCAATCGTTTGAACCTCTTTGCATTGAAACACACCCGTTTTCTGGCTCTTATAGGCCAATCTCTGCAGGAGGACTTCTGGCGCTAGTCCCTTTCGCCAGGCCGCCAGCTTCCCAGTACACAAATGATGGACTTTTCGGTCAACCTGACTTTCGGTAAGTTTGCCACCATCAGGTACTTGAGGAAGGCCTGAATGTCCAGTATGACGTGAATTTGGCTGGTCGGTTTCAGGTGACTACGGAGGTCAAAGAGGTACCTGATAAGCATATAATAAGCACCGCAAGTATCAATTTGATTTAATTTTGAGGAGAAACATGGACGTAGGCCTTCCTCTGCCTAAGGTTCCTCTTTGACCGCTGAGGTGTGCCTCAAACGCCTCCATCAGGCTGTCTAAACAGAAACGGTACTACCTCAAAACAAGAGCCGGATGTCCACAAAAGTAATTTTGAATGCCAGTGATACTCACCTAAGTTGGGCTCGGGCATTTGGCTGGCAGAGGCGGAGGACCTGTGGGCTTTGGTCAGGATGGCAGGGCTCCTGGAAGAGGAGGAGGAGGACCTCCGTTTGCCCTTGGCAGGCCTCCTGGATGGGGACGGGGAGGGGGAGGAGTAGGAGGACCTCCGTTTGGCCTGGGCAGGCCTCTTGGACGGGGAGGAGGGCATCCCCGTGGCTGGGCAGGCCCCCTTGGACGGGGCAGGAGCAGCTTGGACGGGGAGGAGGGCCTCCCAATGGCTAGGGCGGAGGGCCTCCCCACGGAGGACTTCCCCATCGTGGCAGCAGGCCTCCTGGAGTGGGGGAGGAGGAGGGCCTCCCAATGGCTAGGGCGGAGGGCCTCCCCACGGAGGACTTCCCCATCGTGGCACCAGGCCTCCAGGAGTGGGGGAGGAGGAGGGCCTCCCCGTGGCCGGGGCAGCCTTCTCAGGCGGGGCGGCTGAGGACTTCCCCGTCGTGGCTGCAGGCCTCCTGGGGGCCGTGGGGGGCTGCTTCTTTGAGGTGGGAGGTCTCCTTGTTGGGGAGGGGGACCTCCCCGTTGCGGCGGCCGCGGCTGCAGGCCTCCTGGGGGTCGGGGGGGGGGGCGCTTCTTTGAGGCGGGAGTGGGACCTCCCCGTTGCGGCGGAGGAGGAGGAGGAGGAGGAGGAGGACCTCAGCATCTCTTTCGCGGGTCGAGTGGGACTGCGCCGGTGCTCTCAACGGGCCAGCTGCCTTGCCGACGCCGCCAAACTCTCCACCACGGCCACGAGGGCATTCAGTTCAAGCTTGACCGAGGTCAGACAAGCCGCCATGTCCTCCCACATCCGTGGCAGAGGAGGAGCTGACGTCGGTGCAGCGCGCGGGGGAGCTGAGGTCGGCGCAGCGCGCGGGGGAGCAGGGTGCGACCCGGGAGACTGGGGAGACCTTTGCGGTTGTGCCCGGCCGCGGGACAGCTTGCTCAAACTCCTGTTGATGGCCAATTTCCTGACCTTGGCAATGAGTTCTGAGATGCGCTCTCCCTGCAATTATTAAACAAATTAGTGAAAAAAGTGAACAAAAAAAAATGTATGGACTTTTTTCGCACAAAAGTCTTGGGTGAAGTTTTTCTTACCGGCTTCTCCCCGTGGCAGGAAAGATGATGTTTGTCCAGACGGACATATTTTTTACTCGACGGACAGTCTTCCATGGGACATCTGAGTCTCCCTGAGAATCGCAGACTCTTTTGGCTAATACGCAGCCTCCTCTCCTCAGCGTCCTCCAGGCCATGGACGTCCCAGAGGTGGCAGGAGAGGGAGACATAGTGGCCGTTGCACTGCAGGCAGTTCTTCTTAGTCTAGGTGCAGGGAACGATCCGGATGAGTGAGACTGTTTACCCCGCGGGAAGTTGACCCTGACAGTGCACGTGACTTACCTTCATTGTCGCAGTTCTGCAAGTGACAATGGGGGTCACCTGCAGAGTACTTATAGGAAGGGAGGCGGGCCGCCCTTCGCTCCTCGGCCAATGCAGACGGGGTAGTCCTTCCACAAGGACCAATGACAGCAACCGATTGGACGGCCGGTCAGGTGACCTGGACCGACCCCAGAATATGCATGTCAAGTCCTTCCCTAGTTCAAACCCAAAGGACGCGAGGACAACTCAGATTTCCCAACTTAATCAACTTTATTGCCTTCCAACCTTTGATTTTTGATTGGTTGGGTTCATCTGTTGATTAGTTGAATATTTCATCAGGTTGTAAACCTTCAAACACAAAGAAATCAAAGTTAACATCTTAATTGAAATGTGATTGAATGACTGAATTACACAAACATGATTAAATGATTACATGATTTGTATGAAATTAAATTTTAGCAGGGTTTAAATGTTTAACAGAATTTTAGCAGATAACATCAACTATCTCTGCTTAGGCAATCATATAATCAGTCAAACATAAATGTATCACACCATTTCAAACACCTTAAGGGTAAACAAAATGTTTCACCGACCATTGGCGTCTTTGGATTGAACCTTTGAGTGAACTTGTTTCCCTTGAATTTTCTTTTTGGTTCTCTCTGACGGCTGTTTTAGACTGACTGAGGATCCCTACTGCTCCTCAGGTGCTTTAAATCAGTGGCAGATCAGGAAATGCAGTTGGTTTGCTGCTGCTGGTGCACTCTGGGAAGTGTAGTTGTTCTCAGTGCAGTATGAATTTGAGGAACTCCCATTCCTGTGCTTTAGCTCAACGTGCAAATTAGGTCAAGTCACATTTCCTGAACGGCTACCGCTCACAATGTCGCGCTCAAGGAGCAGCGACCGCGTGGTCAGACTGACCAAAAAAAAATTGATTTTTGATATACAGCAACTCTACAACTTACTCACAGTTGCTTTATTGATAATTAATTCCTATTAATTTATTCTTTACTTCATTTTTCACCATCAAGCTTCCAGGAAGCAGATGCTGGATGAGGCACTGCTGAATTTAATCCTGAAGGACTGCCAGCCCCTCAGCATTGTTGAGAGTGAAGGGTTCAGGGAACTGGTTCAGGTCCTTGAGTCCTCATATGGTTTGCCAACCAGAAAGGTTTGTGTGGAAATTATCTATATTAGTAGTTGATATATCCAGTTTATTTAATCTTTAATTTAAATATATTGATTTGCTTTTGGTTTGACTTGGTGTAATTTTCAGACCATCAAACAAATGGTGGCCAAAAAGTATGAGGAGGAACGGGAACGAGTGAAAATGGAAGTACACCAAGCCTGTGGCAGTGAGTATAACAGCTGACATGTGGACATCTGTGAACATGGAGGCTTACTTGGCTCTTACCTGTCACTACATTAATGAGAATTTGCAGTTGTGTTCATCTGTGTTGGGAGTGCAATACTTTCCACAAAGTCACACTGCTGACAATTTGGCCCAAGTCAAAAGGGGCACTTACTTCAGATCAAGCACTACAGCCAAGGAGAAGCTTGTTTAAGTGCAGCAACAGATGAGACAACCAACCCTGAAACTTATCAATGAGGTGCCAACACGCTGGAACAGCACATATGAAATGCTGTCAAGGCTACATGATGAGAGGGAACCAGTGTGGGAATCTCTGGCCTCTCTAAAAACAGATTTGACTCCTCTTACAGCTGATGAGTTTACCATCGTAGGAGAACCACTTCTCGTGCTTGCTCCTTTCCGACAAGTTACAGTGGAGTTGTCTGAAGAGAGGCGAGTGTCGGGGTCAAAGGTCATCCCGATGATGAAGATGCTCTATCATGCACTAGAGCCTAATGCTTCAACCTTGCACACACAGGCAGCCATACACCTACATGAACACCTGAAGCCTCGAGTCAGACACTGCTTCCAATCTGGAGTCATTAAGTGTGTTGACCCTAGCAACACTTCTAGACCCCAGATTTAAATCACTCGGGTTCCGCAGTTCCTCCAAGTGCAATGAGGCCATCAGTAGACGGTGGTCAGAATGTGCGTCTGTAATCGGACGCACAAATGAGCCCCAGCCGGGACCGTCTTCACAACAGCTGTCTGCACCCACTTCAGGCATGTTATTCAGCATTATTTGTTTGTTGTTGTTTGGAAATCATGTACTAAAATGCCAATTTGTTGTTTTTTAGATAACCTTTGGCAACATTTCGACATCGAAGTGGACAGGCAGACCAAAAGTGCCACAGCTGATGCCATCCAGGAGGTGCAGAGATACCTGGCAGAGGGCAGTATTGCCAGGTCCCAGGATCCTCTGAGATCCTGGGACAACCAAAAGACAATCTATCCAAACCTCTACCAGCTTTCCTTGCAATTTCTCTGCTCTCCAGCCTCATCTGTGCCGTGTGAGCGAGTCTTTTCTACAGCTGGAGAAGTTGTATCAAAAAAGCGTAACAGACTCAATTTCAAAACGTTGGAAAAGCTTTGTGAAAAAAAAAAAAATCCCAGCCCTCAAGCATCCTCATTCACAACATGTTCACTTAGATTTTCACGTTATGATACATATTCACATTATTTATTGACTGTATCTAAAAATATCCAAGATATTTTAAATTTAAGTGAAGATATGAAATAATACAATATAAAATACAATGACTTAAATTATATTATTGTATATACACTAGGTCATCAAATCAGTTTCAGTTGAGTCTGTCAACTAGGTTGCCTGTAGGGATTTTTAAGGTCCAGCAGGTGTCAGTATTCAGTAACACAGTATCAACACAGTTAGTGATGTTCGCTCTGACACGGGGCTTCGAACCACGCCCCAAAACTCGGCAGGGGTTTTTTCTGAAGCACTGCTCCTGAGCTGAGAGGCACCGAAATGCAGACAAAATTGCGAACATGGGCTCCGCCATAACTTCGCCGGAACTCAAGACCGGAAATCAACGCCGGAAGTTAGTAAAAAAAAAAAAAAATGTGTTTGCAGCTGCTGGCAGTCTTAATTTTTCCATCATTGTTTTCTGCAGCATCATGGATATGATTGAGAAGGGAGGGATTCTGGCAGTGTTTTCCAAGACACAGATTAAGGTAACTTTTGAATAGACTGTGCTTTAATTATTTACAGGGTCTCTTACTTTGGCAGATGATTATATGTTCACCTTTTACTCTCTGGTTTCAGAACTTACGTGATGATCTCGTCAATGGAAGCATCCGTTCAGACAGGACGTACCTGTGGCAGAATCCTTCCACGTCCCTGAACCTCAAACAGTTCCTTCAACGAAGGACACTTAATTTAAGTGACCAGCGGGTAAATGACAGTGCAGTCAGTCATGTGCATGTGTGTTAACAGAGATGTGACTTTAAAAAGGTGAATTTGTTTATTATGTACTTTTCTTTTCAATAGATATTTGCACTGTTGAAGATGATCGAGGAGGCCACAGGCCTAGGAGAAAAAATGAAGAGAGGGGATATAGGACTCCTCAATTTTGTTTTCGATGTCATGCTTCCAGAGGTAAGAAGGTCAATTGAGTTTGCTTGGGAAATGGAAGGAAATTATTGGGTGGTCAATTTTATTCCTGTGGAAATCATTAAAGAAAACTGAGTGCAGCCTTTACAGCATCACAAGGTTTGATTGAATCATGTCACTGTGTTTCAGATATTTATTGAAGTCTTTCTGCAAGAAGGAATAACTGCTTTTGCAGTGATGTCTGGGGCCATTGTTTTACTCATAATGCTTGTCCCTGGAGATCCCTGGTGGATGAAAAATCAACCAGCAGGACTGAAGTCATTTTGCCAAGCTGCTTTTCTGTGCAGTATGTTGGGAGCTGTGTCTGTGCAGTGTTTGAATGATATTTGTTGCAGAGGCAGATTAACACATCAGAAACCTAAAACTATTTTCCTTCCCTCCCCAGCAGACTGCAGCATAAAACAACACACATGCCACCATGCCCTTATTTATTGAGTGTCTCTGTTTAGGGACCTCTTCAAATTATTATCCAGCTGTACACTTAGATATTTATGACTTGGCACCACCTTAAGGTCTTCCCCACTGGTACTCTGGCTGAAGAGGGGGCTTGGAAAGTCTATTCCTATTGTTGTTATATATATACATATATAAAATGTATATATAAAAAGTGCAATGCAAATTATCTGAACTTTAAATACAAACAAATGCAAACCTGAGTAAATAGAATAGTTAAGGTCAAATCAAAAAAAAAAAAAATTCCACAATATATAATGTAAAATAATGAATATTGTCAGATGAAATAAAAAAAAATGTATAGCTTTTCATACAAGCAATTTATTAGCATTATTATCATTTGGCTATTATTATTCTTTGACTGTCAGTCTGCCTGCCTTCATTGAATTCATCATGGCTTAATTTTTACCTTAGATAGCTGTGTTAGCCTGCGATGAACTGGCGACTTGTCCAGGGTGTCACCCTGCCTTCGCCCTAAGACAGCTGGGATAGGCTCCAGCAGACCCCCGTGACCCTGAATTGGAATAAGCGGGTATAGAAGATGAATGAATGAATGAGCTGTGTTAGCACCTACAGCAGACCTGGGCAAAGTACGGCCCGCGGGCCACATCTGGCCAGGGACTACGCGATCTACCGGTCGATCGCGAAGGTAGTTTTCCTGGATCGCATGGAGAGACAGAGTCGCGAAGATACTTCCGCGGGTCCGCGGGACTTCGGCGCTATTTCCCACCATAACTCCTCTTCGTGTTGTCTACACAAGCAAGTTTTGGCAAGTTTGCAAACTGTGACCAAAAGTGTGACGTGACCAGTATCGCTTGTCGTGCGGTACTTGGTCAGGTGCAGGCTGAAGGCAGATGGGACGGGTTCCTACAAGGGGGGTCTGCTGCTGCAGTGTCATGTTATTGCAAATTGAACATTGTTGTCGCTGCTGTGGTGTACATTTAGGCAGCCCTAGGGGGCCCCCCTAGTGGCCGGGGCCCCAAACAACTGCCTGGCTTGCCTGTCCGCAAGCGCCGCCCCTGCATACTGTACATCTGAAGATTTCCAGCATACAGCAGCTGCAGTGTCCTCCTCAGTTGTTTCTGCTGTCCCAGAGAAAATAGGCTCAAGGTTATCCCTGACAAAGGAAAAATGTCCTCACTTCAACAAGAAAATTTCCAAAAAGAACTTGGCCAAACATATTCAAAGAAAACATAATCTAAATCCAAAGGACATAACATTTCAAGATCATTTCAAGAGTGTCTGTGTAGATGCTACTAATGGCATTTCTGTAGTGGAGAAAACAAGACATGGCTTTTCTTTACCCATACATGTGCAGAAAAAAACCAGGGGTCGTGCTCATAAAGTAGTTTGTGAACTAGAGGAATGCAAACAATATCATCTCATCGCATTGAGAAGTGGATTGGCGTTTCGGCACTGTGAGCATATCCGTTCTCTTGACTATTGTACGGAACTGGCAACAGGGGAATTCCGAAAAGAGGACGTATTGTCAGAGATGGTGACATTGAAATTTTTTGGTGACACTAAAAAGACAGTCTGCCTGAAAAGACAAAGAATTGCAAAAGCAGCTCATGTGCCTCTCTGCGTTCAACTGTTCTTTCAAGAAAGCCAAAGGCACTTTTGTTTTTCCATCCATGAGCCATCCATCAGTCGTCACAGTAGCCTTGGAAGGATAATTGTATCTTACAACACAGAAGATAACACTTGGCACTGTCCATGTGCCAAAGCTAGGAGGTTGTGCGTGCACAAAAATGTCAGAAAATGGCACTTATTCCAGACAAACCGGGACATTTTCAAAACAGGGGATGCAAGTACAGCGCCACAAAAGCACCGGGACTCTTTCTATCCACCACTGGATGATACTTTGGAGCGGCTTGTAAAGTACTTGTTCAGTAATAAAAAGATCCCAGCTGACTTGCCAGATGACCTCCTGAAGCCAAAGGCCTTGACTGATCATCTGACAGAATTGCACCCAAAAGAGACTGTTTGCACAAACTGTCCAAGGTCAGTGCATCTTCAAAAATCAACAAACATCACCAAAAAAGCAAAGATCATCACAATGAATGGTGCACTTCAAAGTAAGGATCCGAAACCAACGTGTACTGTAGCTTGGGCCATATTTGTAACTAACTGCAGTTCTTGTGCTTTTTTCTAGATGTCTCAACCTATTACCGGTGTTGTCCACAATGCCAAATGGTATACAGGTACCAGGAATTGAGGGACAGTCTTCACAACTTTGATGACCATACCATTTTGAGCCTGGAGTTATGCAGTAGTCATGGATCTACATAAAAAGGGCGTCTTCAATTTATCTAGTAAGTGCGTGTGTGTGTGTGTTTTGTGTAAACAAGCCAACAAACATTTTGTTTTTACCTGTTAGTAAGTGACATTAAGGAACACTCTGAGAACTTCACTGGTGATGTGGACATTGAAAAGTTCTGGGATTCGGTTCAGCTGGAAATGATTGCTCGTGGATTTTTCCCAAGTACTGGCATGCTCAGACTCTCCATAGTTGAAGTTACCTTTATTTCATGATGTCATATGATGACTTTATAAATATTTTGTTTTTTCCATAGGTCATGCAAAAAACATCTTTGCTGTGAATCCTAGTTTGGCGCTTTGGAGCCCCCTGATAGGGAAAGAGACACGTAAATCAAACCTAGTGTTGAACACAGAGTTAGAAAAATTATCTGCTTCAAAGTCCTCCACTGAGGCAGAGGTCAGCATGATGTAAGAGGACCGGCTTGTTGATGAGCTATTAAAGCAGAAGGTTTGTGTGTCTGTGTGTGTGTGTCAAGTCAATTAAAAGGTTTTATCGTTGGAACAACAGTTAAATGAAGACGGGTCTCTTTTTTCAGTTTTTATATTATGCATTTTCAATTTAAATGTAATGTATTATCAAAAGGTCTCAACAGTGCGCAAGCTTTGCAAGGCATGCAATCTGGACAGTAAGGGATCACGGATGGATCTTGTTGTACGAATAAGGGAGGAAATGAAGACAAGACACTCCTACGACAAGATCTTCCAGAAGATTTGGAGAGCATCTGGTAAGGGTTACTTGTAAAGTTGATGATATTACCTGTCGGATTAATTATTTGTACATTAACGAAAAAAAACTTTCCTTTCATTTCAAGGCGGATGGTCAGTGATCTTGTGCCCCCATGGAGTTGTTTACAGTTTAAAATTTAACCTAAGGGCTGAGTCACCAAGAGATTTCACTGACCTACTCTTGTCCTGGAAGCATTTACCAAATGTGTCTGTATATGATTTTGCAAGAGGATTAGCAATGCACGCAAACCTCCGCCTCCCAGCCTCACCTCCTTTTAAACCTAATGAGGGGAGATTGGCTCCTGCTACCCAAAAAAACATTACCGCTGCACAGCAGAATAAACTAAGCATCTCTCTTCCATGGCTTACTGAGAAATTGCAAACTCCTGAGAAAGATGGTCATCCACTAACTGGTTCCTCAGACCACTATGTGCTATATGACAAGTATATATATATGTATGTATACATACACACACAATGCATATATATACATCTATGTATATATACATATGTATATATACATACACGTGTGTGTGTGTGTGTGTGTGTGTGTGTGTGTGTGTGTGTGTGTGTGTGTGTGTGTGTGTGTGTGTGTTAAACTGAGAGATCGTCGCGAGACAGACATATAAACTGTTGGGTTTGTGTTGACAAAAACCCACCTCCTATAACATAGGGTACACAAAGTTATGAAAGCTACCTGGAGGAGATCATAATCGTATTAATTAAAACAGAAAATACAACAGAAAATCCTCACGTCTTCTGTTATAAAAATCTTCACATCCTCTGTTGTAAAACTTTTTAATTTATAAAATCTTTTAATTTGAAAGGCTTTAAATCAACTTCCGGGGCTTTAAATCAACTTCCGGTCCTGACAGTGCAGGCGGACCCTTCAGTGCAGACAGGTCCTGACAGTGCAGGTCTGCAGCCAGACGCTCTTGTCATCTCCATCAACAGTAAACGTCTCTGTGATGATGCGTTCAAGGACCGTGAGTCCTGACTCCTGCTGTTTCTTCTTCTCTCGACAGGTGTGAGAATTATTGAGGGAGGATGAGGAGGAGAGTGAAGAGGAGAGCTCCATCTGGTTGTGGCTGACAGAACTACAACAAGTGGAGCTAAACGGCAAACTTTCAACCTTTGACCCCAGTGGAGCCTAGTGGCTGGCGGACTGGTTCTCCCTACAAGCTGCTGTGGTTACTGGGAGAGACGTCCCAGAAGCCACTGGTGGAGCTGAATCCTCAGTGGAAGAAGCAGGACTTGGAGCAGCTGGTCAGTGAAGGCAGCAGCAACACAACCACTGCTTCTGCTCACATCATCCACGGCTGGAACATCTCAGCATGAAGGTTTCACACATCAACAACACACTGATCTGCTCTCACTTCAGAGTTCTCCATCCAACTCCACCTGGTTTCTCATGTGAAGCACAAAGATGAATTTGTCAAAGTCTGACAGCGTTGTGAAGGTTGTGTCGTTGATATCACACCTTTATTTTTGGACTGAAAATATTGTTTTTCATGAGATTTTATTTCTGGTTTATGATCATCTGTAAGTCAATCAGATAAAAGATGTTGTCTTGTGATTGGAACTGCAATGATTATTGAATTATAAATGAGACAAAAGAAGTTTCCCTCAAAATAATTCAGGGTTTTGATCCTTGCCAGATGTTTCTGTGGCGATTTAAAAAGGACGTCAATGAATCAGAAGGGAACCAGATCATTTGTTTTGCTGTTCTCCCTCTCTGGTCTTTTCTAACAGGCTTTGAAAATGTTTTCACTCATTCTTTCTTTGTTTTTTAAAACTGAGCTCAAACATTATATTTCAATGAGTCAATATTCTGAAAATAAAAAGCATCACAACCACTGACTTGTGTGACCGTGACCTCAAATGATCTTTTATTTCTGCCTGTATATTTTCTTCTGCTCATGTTTTCGTTGTTTGGAACTTGTATTATTTTCTTTATGCTTATTGTGTATTACACAAAACAAATGTGAAACAAAAAAAAAGATACATGACGGGAAGGAAATGAAGATATTGGGATATTAGGATCCATCTGTTGTGAGGTAGCACCTGACAGAGGCGCCTCTAGGCTGCCCCCTGGTGCCCAACTGGAGCTCCTGAATACTCTTTCATAAAATCTACTGAAGAGTGGAGCTGAGGGAAGTCTCCAAGCATTGCTTAGACTTTCTACACAACACAGGATGAATAGGAGCAAGTTTTGATTTTCTTCAAGTTTACAGACTGTCGGTGGCGCTAATTTTTCCTGTAATGTGACATCTGGCAGTTGTGATATGACAAGAAGATCACATACATATATCCATGTGCACTTTGTCCGTCTGTCTCTCTCTCTCTCTCTCTCTCTCTCTCTCTCTCTCTCTCTCTCTCTCTCTCACTCAGACACACACACACAGCATCGTGTGACTTTCTGGAAGTGTGGGAGCAGTTGAGGTGGCTGGATGGGAGGAGCCACAGTGAGCAGCAGAAGCAGGAAGAGAAGCTGAAAGTAAAAGTTGTTCTGTGTCAGGCTCCATTTTGAGGCGAAGCAGCAGCAGCAGCAGCAGCAGGTGAGTCGTCACTGAGTGAAGAACTCATGAAATGTGATGTGAGTGGACACCAGCAGTCGTGTGTCTGCTTGATCCCACTGGGAACTCAGTGTTTCTTCCTGTTCTCTCTGTCTGAAGTGGAACTCACTGGGTTCTCAGCTCACTGTCACACTTGATGTTTCACCTCAGACTGACTCAAGGACTCAAGATGAGTCTTCCAGTGGAGGAAGAGGAGGACAGAGCAAAGTCTCCAGGGTCCAGTGGGGTGTCTCTGAAGAGTGACTGCTCCATGGGTGAACCTCTGGAGTTCAGTAAAAACCAGGAATCTCTGAGACTCAGTAAGAAAACTTGGACTGACTCAGGCTACAGCCATGATCACTGACTGCTGTTGGTTGGAAACTGTTGATCAGATCCATTGATCCATCTTTGTCTCAATCTGGAATCCAATGTGAGAGAACCAGTCTGAACTTTTCAATGTGAACTTAAATATTCCAATTTTGAACACAGACGGACAGCAGAATCTCCAGTGTCCAGCTGTCTGTCCATGAAGAGTGACAGGTCCAAAGATTTCCCTCTGGACTTCAGTGCAGAACCAGGAACCTCTGAGACTCAGTAAGAAAACTTTTTCTCCTTCTCCACTGCAATGTCAAGTGGAAGAAACTCCAGACTGCTGGAAACGGTTGACTGTGCTGATCAGTTGAAGAACCTTTGTCGTTTAAATGATCAGACTCATGTTGCTCTAAGAAAACAGAACATCTCAAAATAAAAGCTCAAAACTTAATAATGTGACAGCAGGGTTTCTGCTCTGTGTGTGAAACTGCAATTTTAGACCTTTTTGCTTTATATTCAGAGACTTTAGGAGGAGTGGTCGGAAGGAGCTCAGGCAGCTGTCCTGCTGTGTGCAGTGTGGGTATGTCCAGACTGGTCCAGTGTCCACCAGCTGGATGCACCGATTGTACAGAAGGTTCACCAGCTCATACTGGGACCAGTCTGCACCATCAGGAGAGTCCTTGTGTCTTCAGTGTGGAGCAGCACTGCAACCTGCCAGTCACACCCAGACTGATCACAGTAAGACTGTCCACCTGCACCTCCTTCACTTCTCCCTCTGAGATCATGTCAGGACCTCCAGTGAGAAGATTCACTGAGGGACATTTAGAGAAGACAGTCACACAGCAGCTTCACCACGGCAGCTGAAAAGTTGTGGAGAGAAAATGATGCTCACACTGTCACACTGATGTTTTCTTCTCCAACCTTTTCTCTGCTCCAGAGGCTGATGGTCTGCAGGAGCTTCTACAGCAGCATAAGATCAGTCTGGAGAAGAGATGTGAACGTGTGACTGAAGGTGAAGAAGCAGGAAGTCAAACCCTCCTCAACAGCATCTACACTGAGCTCTACATGACTGAGGGACAGAGTGAAGATGTCAACAGACAGCATGAAGTCAGGCAGCTGGAGACCAAGAAGGCCAAGGAGCTCGAGGAGAACAAGGAGAGCCTCTACGACCGTCCAATCAGGTGCAGCCAGATCTTTGAAGCCTCATCTGAGCAGCAGGGACTCAGAGTCAGAGTGGTGCTGACAACGGCGTCGCTGGGGTTGGAAAAACCTTCTCAGTGCAGAAGTTCACTCTGGACTGGGCCCAGAGCCTGGAGAACCAGGACCTTCATCTGGTGCTTCCTCTCTCATTCAGGGAGCTCAACATGGTCAAAGAGCAGCACTACAGTCTTCTGGAGCTGCTCCATGTTTTCCATCCAACGTTAGAGAAGCTCACAGCAGAGCAGCTGCATGTCTGCAAACTTCTCTTCATCTTGGACGGCCTGGATGAAAGCAGACTGGCTCTGGACTTTGAGAAGAACCAGGAGGTGACTGACGTCACTCAGAAGAAGTCAGTCAGCGTCCTGCTAACAAACCTGATCAGAGGAGATCTGCTTCCCTCAGCTCTGTTGTGGATAACTTCCAGACCTGCAGTAGCCAGTCAGATCCCTCCGTCATGTGTGGACAGGCTGACAGAAGTACGAGGCTTCACCGATGACCAGAAGGAGGAGTATTTCAGGAGGAGGTTCAGAGATGGAGGAGATGTGTCCAGCAGGATCATCTCACACATCAAGGCCTCCAGGAGCCTCCACATCATGTGTCAGATCCCGGTCTTCTGCCGGATCACTGCCACAGTTCTGGAGAGCATGTTGAGCTCAGAGCAGAGAGGAGAGCTGCCCAAGACCCTGACTGACATGTACTCACACTTCCTGCTGGTCCAGACCAAGAGGAAGCAGAACAAGTATGGAGGAGGTCTACAGGAGCTGACGGAGGCTGACAGGGAGCTTCTTCTGAAGCTGGGCCAGCTGGCATTTGAACATCTGAAGAGTGGAAACATCATGTTCTACAGTGAAGACCTGGAGAAGTGTGGTCTCAGTGTGACTGACGCTTCTGTGTACTCAGGAGTTTGTACAGAGATCTTCAGAAGAGAGAGTGTGATCTTCCACAAAACCGTCTACTGCTTCGTTCATCTGAGCATCCAGGAGTTTCTGGCTGCAGTCTTCATCTTCCACTGTCACACCAACAGGAAGGGGTTCTTCAGGATTTCCTCAAAGACTCAAAAGCAGGGACATCACAGTTTTTTTTGTTGAAAATTTCGAATCAAAAAGAAGAAGGCGACCAAACCTCGGACACCTTTCTGAAGACAATGATGGAGAAATCCCTGCAGAGTCCAAACGGTCACCTGGACTTGTTTGTTCGCTTTCTCCATGGACTCAGTCTGGAATCCAACCAGAGACTCTTAGGAGGCCTGCTGGGTCTCACTGACAACCATCCAGGAACCTTACAGAAGGTCATCAACAACCTGAAGGAGATGAACACTAATAATATCTCTCCTGACAGAAGTATCAACATCTTCCACTGTCTGCTGGAGCTGAAGGATCAGTCAGTGCATCAGGAGGTCCAACAGTTCCTGCAGTCAGATAAGAAATCAGAGAAGGAACTTTCAGTGTTCCAGTGTTCAACTTTGGCCTACGTGCTGCAGATGTCAGAGGAGGTTCTGGAGGAGTTGGACCTCAGCAAGTACAACACAACCAGGGAGGGAAGATTGAGACTGATTCCAGCTGTGAGGAACTGCAGAAAGGCTGTGATACGTTTAGGAAGGTACGTAAACACTGCCTGTGTGTGTGTGTGTGTGTGCTCTTGGTGTTAGCCACCCTGCTGTATCAGCAGCTCCTCCACTCACAGGGTGGATCAACATCAGCAGGTACACTTGTGGCTGTAGGTCTCCAAGAAAACAATGAGGGATACACTGAGTGGTGACTTTTAGCAGGAGGCTGCCAACACAGGGCTAACTCAGCTGCTTTGTGTTGGATGGTGAGTGCAGTGAAGCTGCTCCACTGGAGTCCAGGATGGAGATGAAGATGTGACAGTGGCAGAATGAGGAGCTTTGATCAGTGTGAAGGATTCATGCAGACAGTCAATCAACACAATCAACAAATTGAACACACAAACACATCACATCCTTCCTTCATTTGGCAGGAGACAATAAAACAGCAGTTGGATCAAAGATGTAGTGGAGTCCAAAGAGACGCCAGTGAAGGAACTCTGATCCAGTGGAGCTCCAAGCTGCAGTGACTTTACACACAACTGAGCATCATGTTGAGTTGAAGCAGCAGATCAGAGCAACACTGTCAGTCACAACAGGACGTGTTGACACTCAGTGGCTGGAACACACTGGAGTGTGAAGCTGCACTGAGTTCCCTTGGTGGGGAGACTGTAGTGGAGACACTAAAGACCTGCTGATGAAGATGATGGTGATGATGATGATGGTGGTGGTGGTGGTGGTGATGATGATGATGATGGTGGTGGTGTTGATGGCGATGATAGTGATGGTGAAGACGATAATGGTGATGATGATGGAAGCAGCTGATCAAGGGACAAGGAACAGGTGTCGAATGGACCTCCATCACGGGACCAGGGTCAGCCGTCTGACGGACCTCCAACAGGGTACCGCTGGCTGGTGCCAGCCAGGCCGTCAACGGGGAACCGCTGGCTGCTGGCAATTAGTGCCGACTTTGTAGAGACTGCAGCTTTCGATAAGCCAGCTGGACACTCCTTGGCCTGCCTCTTGCCAGGCGTTTGCCGTAAAAGGTTTGGGAGAAGGCTGTTCAACTTGGATACTAGCCAGTGTCGAGGGAGGCACCTTCATGGCGAGTACAAAAGAAATAAGTAACAAGCACCGGTACAGAAAACAAGGAACCAACAAAGAGAGACAAGGGCTGTGCCTCAATTCAGGGTCTGCATCCTTCAAAGGAAGCGTCCTCTGTCAGAAGGAAGCGTCCTCCGAAGGACCCGGCCAAGAAGGACGAACCAAAACCTGCCTCCCCAGTAACCACACGGGACGGTCTAGCTTTCGGCTTACTTCCTGGTTGCGTCACCGCCGTTCCTTCCTGCTGGCCAACCCTGGAAGTGACATTTTCAGAGCACAATGCTAACCATTGGTTCTCCAACAATGACGTTGGATGTTCAAATAAGTAAAAACTCTACGTTAAAAACTAAATATTTTATGTCAAATTTCAATACTTAAATTTATACGTCGTGTCTTTGTCAGTACATACTGCTAATTTCAGCTGACTTCCCAGGATCCCACGATGCTTAGCAGCAGCACACAAAGCATCCTGGGATATAGAAGGACGCGAAGGATAGTAGCGGTGTATCCTTCGAATCGGCTAAAAGTAGGACTTTTGGGAATTGGGACAAGCCTTCGCGCAGTGCTATGATGCAACTTCCTTTCAAATGCATGCTTCGAAGGATGCAGACCCTGAACTGAGACACAGCCAAGGACTATTTTCACACTAGGCCAGGAGAACAAAGGTGAGAACGAACAAGGGCAGGGCTGACAATGAGACACAGGTGAAAGACATCAAGAAATAAACACAGGAAGTAAAACTAAGTCGAATGGTGACAACAGAATAAACAGATTTCAAAATTAAACAGGAAACGCACAGAACATCGTCACCCTATTAAAATAATGGCCTAAGTCATTTTTTTCAAGTTTTTAGGAAAACACATAAAGAGATGGCCAGCATTATCAAGAGATGATTTAAAAAAAACTAATTGTTGTATTAAAAACAAAATGACTGAGGCCATTATTTTAATAGAGTGACGACATAACAATTACTTTCACGGTCAGCAGAGTCTCACACGTTGACCACAACTTCACACTCTGCTGTCCTTCATTGCAGATCTTTGTTTAAACTCTCAGTGGTTCATTGTGAAGTGGTGTCCTCAGCTCTGCAGTCCAGCCCCTCCCACCTCACACTGCTGGACCTGAGTGTCACCACCCTGGATGATCCGTCAGTGAAGCTGCTCTGTGCTGGACTGCAGAGTCCAAACTGCAGACTGGAAGTTCTCAGGTCAGTTCCTGCTTTCTACTGGCGGACAGTGTGTCAGCAGATCAACATCCAACACACACTTACAACATTGTGTCTTGTTGTTGTGGTTTTGTGACACCAAACGCTGCAAAGTCAGCACGTTTACATGACACTCGAGAAAACCAAATTATTGCCTTAGTCCAACTATGATCGGACAACTCACATGCATGTAAACGCGTTAGTCCGACTGTGATTGGAGTTTGAGAACTCGGATTGGAATCGGAGAACTCCGATTGAGACACCCAGATAATGTGATTGGAATTCGAATTTCTCTGCCATTTATACGCCTTAGTCGGAGTTTTAACTGGACAACACGTGCCGCTACAACGAGTTTGTGTGTAACTGAGGACACCACCGAGAACCTTTTTAGTCCATTTGTGTTCTTCAAAAAAAAAAGTTTGCAACGACACGGTGCTATGTACAACTCGCCAGTTCATACAGAACAATGGCGCTTTTCACCTGGAGTGCAATTGGGGCTCGTAGTTACTTATTGACGTGTTTTCTACTTCTATTTGTCACCACAACAAGAGGAGTCGGTAGATATGTTTCATTGCCTTTGCTGAAGCTCATCACCACAATTACAAACCCTCTCCCAACCACTCAGATTTCCACTGCGGTCAAGTGAGCCGTCGCTGTCTTCGCGCAGTCAAGCCAGCCGCCTCTACATTTTGAGTGCGTCCGTGTTGCCAAACTTACGGCGGGTGAGTCCACTGAGAAAGGCAACGCTAGTTCAATGCCGAGCGAGATAACTTCCGTTTTTGTGTGTGTGTGTGTGTGTGTGTGTTGAAACTCTATGTGCTGTCTAACAGGCAACAGGGCCCAGTACTCCATTTTTACTGTACAGGATTATCACCTTGCTCTATAAGTTCTGTCAACGGTTGGTACAGTTGATCTCAGGAACACCCTGATTATATCCTCAGTCATTATCAAGCCTATTTACTGTATCATTTTGGAGATATTAAGCCTCAAAGTTGCCTTTTTTTCAGTTTTGCGACAGAAAAGCTCCAAGCTCTCCAGCACAATCTTTTACTATGTACAGTAAAAATGGAGTACTGGGGCCTTTTTGTCTGTTTGAAACACAACACACACACACACACACACACACACACACACAGAGAGAGAGAGAGAGAGAGAGAGATTGCCTCTTATTTAAAAAAAAACAAAAAAACGGAAGTTATCTCGCTCGGCATTGAACTAGCGTTGACTTTTGCAGTGGACTCACTCGCTGTAAGTTCGGCAACACGGGCGCATTCAAAATGTAGGAGCGGATGGCTTGACTGCGCGAAGATGAACATGACTGTAGTTTTCCGAACATGTAGGCACCAAAAACGAAGGATCCAGATCTCTCGCCACGGTTACAGTACAAATTGTAGAATCAAAGACATAGTTTTGTTGTCGCCGTCCAACAGCACATGGTGTTGTCTGCCTCTCCAAATCACCATCGATTTCCTTATCGAGCAGCTGCAGCACAAAAAATGGGACGGCTGGCAACCCTACTCTCAGCGGATCGTCAAAAAAAAAGAAAAAGGAAAAACACAAACATACAAGTTAGTAGTGATTTGAATAAAAGTAAAAACCCGTTGTCTCAGCCAGCCCAAATCAAATAGCTACTTGGATGATGACTTAATTTTCTAATGCCCTAAGAAAGCAGTGCTAGCTGTGAGTCTCGGTAGCTCACAAAGGTAGCTGCTCGACATCTGAGTTTTTTTTTTTCCATTAGGGTGAAATGAAGTCCAGCTCAACACAAATTTGCGTATATTATATTCCCTCTTTAAAAAAAAAAAAATCATTAGTACGTAGCGCTCACTTATATATATTTGCTGTGGTAAATGTGGGCTTTGACGGTAAAATCAGCAGTAATATGTTGTGTGTACGTTTGTGTGAATTTCTGACCAATCTGCTGACGGTGGCGAAACACATCTGCAGCTGTTGGTGAAGAAACTCGTTTAATTGAAGACCAGTACGGACACTACACTGGTGTTGTGTCGCGCTCCAGTTGTTTTGTTATTGTGCGACGAAGTTAACACAATGAAAAGACCGTTACATATACTATACATATCGCCCCCTAATGTTGGGTGGGTGGACGGGTTCCCTTCAATAATTCGATTTTCTCAACTGCATGTAGACGATGACAACGAGAGAAGACCGATTCTTATTGGACAATTCTTATTGATCTTTTTGTGTTGACAACATGATGATGACCCACACTGGCATAAAGACTCGTTTGAGGGAATGACTCAGTGATCCCAACAGCTGCACATCTGGATCATCAACAGGGAGAAATGACTCTTAATATGACATTTACACCATGGAAGAAATCAGATATTTATTCATCATTCAGATTGAGGAGCTGCAGGTTGTCACAGATCAGCTGTGATTGGCTGCTCTCAGCTCTGAAGTCCAACCCCTCCCACCTCAGAGAGCTGGACCTGAGTCAGAACCAGATTTAAGTATTTTTGTATTTGGTATTTGATCTGAACTGACTGAATGGGTAATCCCCCTCTTAGTTATTAGGTCTAGATTTGTCTTGTTTCATACAAACCATCATCTTTCTTAAACCCTTTCTTTTTATGAAAGCTTAAAAAATATAGTGTGTTTGATTTGCTATGGATTTGAGTAATATTGTCTTTTCAGCTAACAGGTGAGACCCATCAACTATGTTGAGCCCTCAAGCCTTCTGATTGGCTTCCTGCATCTACTACACACCTATATGTATCTAGTCATGTATGCTAGGATGCAATATGTGATGCCTGATGAAGGTCTTCTGAAGGTCTTCAGAACATGGATCCCACATGTAGATATACTGTATGTAGATGCAATCAATGTCTCGCATTTGCGCTCACAGCTTTCATGTCAAACACTTCACATTAGGAATAAGTGACAATACAATGTGATGTCATGTCAGTAAGTGAGATGTTAGCATGGTTCTACCTCCTATTAACAGGAGTTAGAGGTTTGCTCATGCTACTGTAGGTGGCGCATTATGACATAGATTAGACAGACAGCTACATACTCAACACATAGTCAGTGTTCAGCATTGAGAGAATCAACACTGTCACCAGATGTCAACAGCTGATATATATTCAACATTTCAGAGCTGCCCATGGTGTTCAAATGACTGTGATAGCAGCGACTGTATGAAACGCTTTCCAAATGTATCTCCATCTAATGCTTAGTGCCTTTTGACTGACTGCTGAGTGCAGCCAATCTCCCTCTCTCTCTCTCTCTCTCTCAAAGAAAAAGAAATGCAGTCTGAGTGAAGCACTGGAGCTGTGGGCTACGACCATCACCAACAATTGAAGCCTCCAGTGCCAACAAGCAGGCTACTGGGGGTTGTTGTTGTGAGCTAGCTCAATGCTAACTTAGGTTAGCAAATACCAATGTCCTAGCTCACCACAACGGCATAACAACAGAACATGGGAGAGGCTCCCGGTATTGGTGACCGCCAAGTATTGGCCCATGGCTCCAGCACTTCTCTCCAACTGTTTCCTTTCTTTTACGGTCCTGGTAACTAGAGTTGCCAACCGTTCCGTAAAATACGGGATTGTTCCGTACTTGGCAACTAAAAGACCTGTCCCGTACTGAACTGATACGGGATGCCCTTTGTCCTGTATTTTTGGGTCGTGGAAGAAATGACAGCTCGTTATGGTGATTCTCAGTCACTCGCTCACTTGCAGACTGCGTGCGCGCCTTGCACGGTTACACACACTAGCTAAAAGAAGGGACGGTTATCTTGAGCTATGGAAGCAGGAGCAAGGCACTCTTTCTGTACTGTTCCTGTGCTTACCTTTTTCAAAGAGTCACGGTGGTGTAAAAGATGTTAACGTTAACATGCCGTTGGTGAAAACCACAAGAAAAACGAGAAGCAGAGGAGAAGCCATGGGAGCCCTGACACAGTTCACCATTGTCATTCCTACCTGTTCTTCTTCAGCTGTCTCTCTTCTTCATGGGTATTAAGAGCAGTGACAAAGCAAACAGCAGTCACTATAACATCTCTCCATCCAGTGTTGTGCAGCACAGTTGAAGAAGTAACCTCTTTATTTTGTCATTCATTTGCACTGTTGTTTGCTGACTGCTGTTGGTCTGCAGGTCATTTAACCAGCATGTTCACTGAAACCTCCTCCAGTTCTCCAGTCAACTAATGTCTTCATTCTGAGGCTACTGGTGCAATTCCTCCAATCAAATAATGAACACGTGTGGAGGAGGGAGACAGCAGTCAACAGAAGCCCTCAGCAAACAATGACAGGATGAGTGTGTATGAATAAATAACCTGACTGGCCTCAACACACACTGTGTGTTTTTTTGAAATATACTCACTGAAAAAACATCTCCTTATGTTTGAACTTTTCAATGTATTCTATATTGTTGTCTGTTGTTTAAAATGATGCTCTTCCTATGTTGACATTTGACTTTGGATTTATTGTAGCTGATGGGAGTGGAACTCTGTTCAAGCCCTTTGGGCTTCGTTCCCTCCTTGCACTGTTTTAAATTGTGCTCAATAAATAAATAAATAAATACAAATGCAAATATATGTGAGTGTAGGTGATGGTGTCAATGTTCAAATGTTTCTTGACAATGACAGAGGGGAATCTTTTTTTCCCTTGTCCTGTCTGGCCATAATGACCAGCAGAAGTGTGTCTGAATGTCTTCATGATGGCTGACAGATTTGATTCTCAGAGGTCCAGCTTGTGGTTCAGGAACTGATGACTGGTTTTATTCTATTTTTATGGATGAGTGATATTCTGGACAGGACTGAGGGAGGGATAGAGAGAGAAAAAGAAAGAAGAAAGGGGATGTAAGTGAGGGGTTGGGAGAGCAACTGGCAACAATGTACAGGTATTGTGTCAAAACAACAACAGATATTAGTTTACATAAGCCCCAATTCCACTGCCCAAAAAACGTGTTGTTGTTTTTTTAAATAATCGGCATTTGGTGGCGGTGGAATCTGCTCACCGAGCCGCGCTGTCCCGCGACAAAACGGGTCAAACAACCCGGCAAGCGACCCGGGTCAAAATCGGCTCCGATCGGCTCCGCACTAATCGGCATGCGGTGGAATCTGGAAACCCGGGTCAACACCACCTTTTTTCCCTGCCGCACGGGGTGACGTTGGGCGTAACGTGCGCTAAATCATAATATCGCGCATGTCGCGGCGTATATCAAGTACTGATGCAAAAGTTTTCGATCACGTTCCATCAGCGCTCGATAATTGTTCATTGTCCTGTTTCGCCCGCTGCTCGCGCACAAAATGGACCAGACGGCGAAACAATCGCTGCACGGCGGGAAGCGGCCGCGGAGGTGCGCGCCGCTTCAAGTCTGGCGGGAACGACGTCATCGTTCCACTCCAGCCAAAAGTGACCAACAACTAAGAACACTGGCCACCGCCGGACTCTTGAATTCTGTAGCACTTCATCATGCGATCTCAGCGCGATGACGTCAGCAGACACGCAGCGGTGAAAGCGGAGGGGGTGCAGCTGGGCGGCGGGGGTGACACCCCGCTGGGTTTGGTGCGTGGAGACGGAACTCAATGCCGATTGCTTCCGCGACGTCCCGCGTCCAAAAACATGGTGTCATCCCGCTAATTTTAGTGGAACAGAGGCTATAGTTAATTATCCAGAAATGAACTCATTCAAATAGTAAACAGATGAACTCAGAGCCGGTGGGGAAGAGGCCCAGAGCAGTGAGCCCCCCTGGCCAGAGGCCACCAGCACCCCGAAGAGCCAGGACCAGAGGGCTGGGAGGCAGACACCCCTGGACTGAGGGACGCCACCCGGGAGGACAGGGAGCACAACCTGGCCCCCGGATGGATGGGGACCCCCAGGGCAAGAGAGTACCAGAACCATGCCCTGGACCAGAACCCAGCCCCTTCACCCACTGGACAAGACAAGGCAGGACAGAGAGGCTGGTCACATGGAGCAGCCTCTGAAAGACTGCTTTGACTCCACAGACTGGGACGCATTGCAGGGCTCTCACAACCACAACATGGACCAGATGGTTGACTGCACACGGACTTTAGAAACTTCTGTATGGACGTTGTTGTTCCAGTTGGATCTGGACGCTGCTTTGCCAACAACAAGCCCTGGATAACCAGCGACATCAAGGACTTTCTGAACCAGGAGAAGATCTTCAAAGATGGTGAGCGACAGAAGTTCAAGTGGGTCCAGAGGGAACTCAGAGTCCAACTCAAGGAGGCGAAGGGAGGGAGGTGTGGGAGAGGATGAAGACCATCACTGGCTGCAGCTCAAAGAGAGGTGGCCACTGTTAGAAAGGTCCCAGACATGTGTTGTTTTGTGCTCACCACTTGGGGGCGGTGTTGTACCTCTGTTGGCCACCGTCATTCACTCATTTATTATGTCTATGCCTGACTGCACCTGATAGCGCTGCCAGTCAGTCTGTCATCGGCCTCCCTGCACGTCACTGCCCCCTACCGGTGCGGTGCGGTACTTTCTGCCTGGGTTGGTGTATTTTCACTGTGCACTCATGGCCCATTAGAAAGAATACACTGGTCATAAACATTCATTGGATGTATTAGACAGCCTGTGGAACTTCAGCAGGTGTAGTACATGAGTAATAACAGTAATCGAGCATGACAGACAGACAGACAGACAGACAGACAGACATAGATAGATAGATATTAATACATTTTATTTGTATGGCGCTTTTTAGAAACTTCAGACACTTTACAAGGTTATTAAAATAATAAAATCAATAGTGTAGTGTGTCTGTTGATGACCACCATGGTCTTGGCCTGGACTTGAAGAACCAACCATCTCTTTGAAATGTCCCACTGTCGATCTCCACATGATCTTCTGTGCTCACAGTTTGTCCTGTGAGCTCACTGGAAGAGTCTGCAGAGGAAGCAGAAGATGAGGGTGTCTACCTCTCAGCTGCAGCAGCTCACCATCTTCACCACTGTGCTGACTGGTGGAGGCGTCGCCACCATGTACTACCTACAGCAGAGTGAGTTCCATTCACTAACACCATTCACACCTTCACCTCTCTGTGTGTAGGAAGAACTCTCTGTAGCTGCTTAAATGGATGATTCACCCAAAATAGATTTCAGTCATTTCCACTTATTTCACAATGAAAAACAAAACAAAGCATCCCAGCACTGCAGGCCACCAAACTACCAATCGAGTTAGTGCCACATGGCAGGAATCAGGTTCTTGATGTCTGAAGATTCTGTCTGTCATGAACAGAGTCGGGTCGGAACCACAGCGATGCCGTCTAGTTTGTTCTGGTGGGTGAACTACTGGAATCCACCACCATCAGGCTCAGTGATGCAGGAAGGATCCAGCATCCACATTAGTGCTGGATTCTCTCAAACACATCAGAACCTAAAAAACATCATTTTAAACAGGACAGTTGACACATTGTGTCAAAACCCAGACTGATACGTCTCTGTGGGCCTGTTTTAGTGTTTGTACGTTCATTCAGGACCTTTTCTAGTGGTTATTCTGCGTATAGCTGCGTATCACATAGAGAGACTCCACCACTGGTGAACCATCCTTTGAAACAGCACCTCTGCTCATGTGCTGTCATTCCATGTGTCTGAAGACTTTTCAATGACTGCACTAAAACCACCAGTGCCACCTGCCAAATGCAGGTGGCGTTAACCCGGTGAAGAAGGAACTTTTGGGGGCCATTTTTCATCCATTTATTAATATTTTTGGATCTTCTGTGCAATTCAGAGACGTTCAGTGAGTCCGACTATCATCGTCTGCCTGTGGAGAAGTTGCAATCTTGCACTGAGGCTCTGGACCTCCTGGGGGCGCTGCCGCTGAAGGTCCACAACATCCGTCTGACGGACAGAAACAACCACGTAGATCAGCACACGGCTCAGGTTTGCACGTCCGTCTGGATCACACCGATTGATTGATTGATTGACAGACCAACTCCTGAAAGTTGCAATGTCTTTTGCAGATCAAAATCCTGGTGGCTGGATCTGGAAGTTCAGGTCATGTGTTTGCTTCTTCACTGAGAGACCCTCAAACCAACACGTCAGTCCATGCAGACATCTTGCCAACAGTGTGATGTGTTCAATGAAATCAGTTTTAAAGCCGTCCTCTGTGTTTCTGAAGGAACTTGATGTGGCCGTGGTTTGGTTGTGAGATTTGTGAGCTGAGTGTGGCTCCCTTTGCAGGTGGGACTTGAAACACGCAGTTCTTCGGCTCCTGGACGGACAGACGATTGATCTGCTGAATCCTCCTCCTTGATGCTTGATACTCGGGGAAAAAAGTGATCAGCAGGTCCGATCTCTCCGAATAAAACAGCATTATTGCTCAGTAAAATATATTGTTATACATATTGTTTAAATTAAAATACATTGTTAAATAAAACATTGACAAACAACTTTGCTCAACTTTTTTTTACTTTTTTGGTCTGTGATCAAATTTCATTTTAAATCAATTTCAGTTGATTTCCCTTCATTCAGTCGAGCCGCTCTTGATGCACCACTTCATCCTGGAGGATGTCCCACATACAAATAACACAAAGACATGCACAACAATGACACTCAAAACATACTGTTCTCCAGCTGCCACAGCAGTAACCAGGCCCCGCCCACCACATGACAGGCCATCAAAAGAATGAGTTATGATACATATATGCACGCAAAATATACTCACATAGCAACACACATAGGCATGTTGCCATGACAATACAACACCACAATGAAACATATGGGATATTTTTCAGTTTTACGCAGAATCCTTTGCTGCAAACTACTTTTTTTGTCAGTCATCTGTTTTTCTATTTTCTTTGATTGTCTTGGTTAGGCTTCAGTTTAGGTGTCAGGGTAAATGAGGTGACGTCCACCTCTGGACATGAAAGGTCAGCTGAGGTCAAGGTCACACAGGTCAGTGGCTGAGATGGTTTTTCATGTTCAGAATATTAAATCATTGAAATATAATGATTGAGATTTTGTCTTATTTATAATTCAATAATATTTCGAGGTCCAATCACAGTTGTTGTGAGTCACTTTGTCTGTTTCAGATGAAGCAACGTGTTTTATCTGATTGATTTATTGATGATCATAAATCAGAAATAAAGTCTCATAAAAACTCATTAAAAAAAAAATTCACACTAAAATAAAAGTGTGATATCAACTACACAACCTTCACAACGCTGTCAGACTTTGACAAATTCATCTTTGTGCTTCACATGAGAAACCAGGTGGAGTTGGATGGAGAACTCTGAAGTGAGAGCAGATCAGTGTGTTGGTGATGTGTGAAACCTTCATGCTGAGATGTTCCAGCCGTGGATGATGAGAGCAGAACCAGTGGTTGTGTTGCTGCTGCCTTCACTGACCAGCTGCTCCAAGTCCTGCTTCTTCCACTGAGGATTCAGCGGCTTCTGGGACGTCCTCCCAGTAACCACAGCAGCTTGTTGGGAGAACCAGTCCGCCAGGCACCAAGCTCCACTGGGGTCAAAGGTCGTGCTGCAGCTTGCTGTTTAGATCCACTTGTTGTAGTTCTGTCAGCCACCACTAGATGGCGCCCTCCTCTTCACTCTCCTCCTCATCCTCCCTCACCTCCACCTGCAGAGGGAAAAAGAGACAGCAGGAGTCAGGACTCACAGTCCTTGAACGAATCATCACAGAGACGTTGACTGTTGATGGAGATGATGGAGTGACTGGTGAGAAGAAGCACACTCTCAGTCACATGTCAAGTGTGGAACATATGAAGGTCATGTGACCATGGAGTGTTGGACTGATACTGAGGCCTGATGAAGATGAACTGATCAATAATTGAGTGGCGAACTGAGAGAAGAAGCAGTTTGGCAGCAGATGTTGGATGAATGAGGAGCAGCTGGACGTCACCATCCTCCTCTCACACTGTGACTGGGAACACTGGACCTCTGCTGTGGGATCAACTGGCTTTGGTGCTGGAACCATCATCCACTGGTTCCAAACCAGTACTGACCTCACACTCTCCAGTTGATAATCTCTGCTGTGAACAAGATCCATCAGTGGCTTCACTGATGATTCCTTAAGCTGGTTCCTACTCAGGTCCAGGTGTCTGAGGTGGGAGGGGTTGGACTTCAGAGCTGAGAGCAGCCAATCACAGCTGAGCTCTGACAAACTGCAGTAAATCAACCTGAATAGAGAATAAATGATGGAGAGTTTATAATGATGGAGAGTTTTTCCAGGGTGTCATCACTCTGAAAATCAAAGTGAAATGTTGACTTCAGAATCTGACACTACAGAAAATGTCACCTTGAAATTAAATCCTCAGTCCAAAACTAATGTGTGTTGAAATGATGTTTGGTCACATGAACACTGATGATGTGTCTTTTTACTTCAATCATGAACAGAATGAAGTTTTCATATTTCTGGATGTCATTTTGATTTAAATCAACCTTCAGTTCAATGTTTATTCAACATGTGTGATGAACTGTGTTTGGTGCTGAAACCATCATCCACTGGTTCCAAACCAGTACTGACCTCAGAGTCTCCAGTTTACAGTCTGGACTCTGCAGAAAACCACTCAGCACCTTCACTCCTGAATCCTGCAGCTGGTTGATACTCAGGTTCAGGTGTCTGAGGTGGGAGGGGTTGGACTTCAGAGCTGAGAGCAGCCAATCAAAGCTGAGCTCTGACAAACTGCAGCTCTCCAACCTGAATACAGAATAAATGATGGTGTGAGTGGAGAGTTAATCAGTATTTGACATTAAAATATATTAATCTCAATAACACTGTAATGTCCATTAAACCAAACAAAAGCACAACAATAATATTGAAATAATGAATCACCAAAATAAAATATTTTATGTCAACCTGTTCAGTCATGTGACCACTGATCAGCTGTTCAAAATGTTGGAATTCATTGATTCATTTTGCGCAGAGTAATACGGTACTGTGTTGCCTGTGACGTAATCCCAGAGAGCATGGCGAGTGGGTGGCTCTGCTGTGCTCAGGAACAGAGCAGAGGAAGCAGACGTCGGAGCAGCATTATATTCCCCCAAAATGCCAACGCTCAAGTGCAGCTTCACAGATGAGCTGCAAAAAAAATCCCCCACTTTCCTTCCTGGTCGCGACAAATAGGAGGCGGAGTGCAAAGCTGGCACATATGTTTCAGTGTCTTATAAAGCTGCCGGAGATACCTATTATTAATACGATTAAGCTATTAATAATAGACAGCTATTATTTTGTCATTGGATGAAATGCTAATACAGTCTTCTGTATTAGCATTTCTGATTTTTATTTAATTCCAGAAGGGTTTTTTTTAAGTTGTTTTTTTTTTTTACTGTTATTCTAGGCATAACAAAGCCTCTTGAGTAACCTCTGAGAATCTGAATTTGTGTCTTTGGTTAGAGAGAGATTATTTTTTCATCAATGTATTTCTTGAGTTCTTTTGATCGTAGATGTTTACATATGTTTTCTAGAGATATTATTTAGTTATAAAACTGAACTTTCTATCCATACAGAGGAGGCATACTTTAAATATATTAAAGTTATAAGGCATCCTTCAGTAAAATTCGAGTATCATTTAAGGTATCTCGAGGTCGGGCTGAGTGTCCTCTTTTTTGGAAATCAAAAGATGGTCACCGTACATTATAGAAACAGGCAGTAGGTCAAAGGTCGTGGCCATCTTGCATCGCCATGTTTGTAGGCGGCTGGTTGGGAAGATCAGTTTGAGAGACAGTTTCATATTGACGGTTGGAGGCTGGAATCCTCTAATAAAGCAAATGCTGAGAACAAATGGTTATTAAGTGACTGAAATGCAGTGGAATCTTTTCTGCATCTTGCTCATCAATACTGAACTGACTGAGATGATAGAACCTGCATTGACCCTTGACCTTCTGCTGAGTCCAGCCGGATCTATAGACAGTATCTAAGTGCTCATACAGGTGGCTAATGCTAGCGCTAGCTGGCCACTGCTGCTGGCCAAATGTGTGGAGAAATCATGCTAACACTGGACTGTCCTTTATGATGCTGGAAGGCCACCGTAGTTCACTGGCAAGAAGGGGAGAAGGAGGGCCAGCAAGTAGGCACTGCAATCTGAAATCTGACCACTAGATGGCATGATTTTACACACTGCACCTTCAAACCCAGTTTCACTCATGTCAAACACAAACCAGTGACTGCAAATTGAATTTCCAACGGCAGTGAAGTGAAAATCATGACAACAATAACAAGAATGATAGAAGTTGTAGAGTGAAGAGGGTGAACTGACCTCAGAGTCTCCAGTTTACAGTCTGGACTCTGCAGAAAACCACTCAGCACCTTCACTGATGAATCATGCAGCTGGTTGTAACTCAGGTCCAGGTGTCTGAGGTGGGAGGGGTTGGACTTCAGAGCTGAGAGCAGCCAATCACAGCTGAACTCTGACAAACTGCACCAACTCAACCTGAATAGAGAATAAATAATTGATTTCTTCCATGGTATAAATGTCATATTAAGAGTCATTTCTCCCTGTTGATGATCCAGATGTGCAGCTGTTGGGATCACTGAGTCATTCCCTCAAGGGAGTCATTGTGCCAGTGTGTTGTCAACACAATAACAACAGCAGTGTGTCAGTCAGTGTGCAGCCAATCAGCAGTGAAGATGGAAAATAATCAGTGAGTCCTTTGTGCGCTTGTGGCTTTTTTCAGTCATCACAATCTCGTTACAAGTCAAACACATTCAAAGGACAAGATGAAGAAATACTGCTGCACTATTAATCTGCCTCTAATATTTCTTCACAGGATCTTCTGCTCAGTCATGTGACCTTCATCACCAATCAACAACTTCCATTGAGCTCCAAAGTGACTGGAGACATTTTCCACACTTTCTTCCACCATCCAAAGTCTTTTCTGGCTGCAGATTGTTGACATGAAAATATCAACAACATCCACTTTGTCTAGATGAGTTTTTAATATCTGCTTCAAAGTCTTCACACTGAGCAGCGTTACACACCAGTTGTCATCTGCTGACACACACTGTCCACCAGCAGAAAGCAGGAACTGACCTGAGAACTTCCAGTCTGCAGTTTGGACTCTGCAGTCCAGCACAGAGCAGCTTCACTCCAGGATCCTTCAGGATGTTGAGACTCAGGTCCAGCAGTGTGAGGTGGGAGGGGCTGGACTGCAGAGCTGAAGACACCACTGCAAACTGAAGCTCTGAGAGTCCACTGAATGAATGAGAGCAGAGTGAGAAGTTGCTGCTTCCATCATCATCATCATCATCATCATCATCATCATCATGAATGATTGAATAGTTGATTTTGGTTGACAGTGTAAATTCAATCAATCTTGTGCAATCAATTGACAACAATGAAAAAGAAGCTTCCAAAACAAATGTGCACATTATAAAGACTCACAACAAGAAAAACATAACAACTGTGTGAAGGAAAAAGCAGCAGGCTGAAGCCCTAGCTGATTCTTGCCTCTCCTATACAGTCCATAGGATTAGCTGGAATAATTAGTCAGACAAAGTCAAAAAGGAAAAAAAGAGAAACGCAACTCAACAAAATATGCTTGACATTATTCTTCATCATTGACTCACAATTCAATCGTTTATCCTCAACATCATCAAGTATTTTGCCCTTCAAGATTTTTTCAACTCAACAAAGAAGCACACATTTTCAAATGGTCACTGATCCCATTCCAAAATGGAACTCCCAAAAAAGAAAGACATCTATATTTAACAATGGTTCTCACCTTCCATCATTCAAAGACACTCAACCCTCTGAACATGGATTGATTTTCTCTCACTTTTAAAAAACTTAAAATACTGAGTGCAAAATTTTCATTCTTTCCTGGAAATAGTATTTCTAATGTTTTCAAGTCCACTATATCTATGAATTGGAAGATCTTTGACTCTATCAATCATCTATTTGTGCTTGAGGGAACTTTATTTATTATTCTGACAACTCTTTTCTGTAGTTGAATTGTTATTATAACTATTTAACCAGGTTTGTCCCTTTGAGATCCAAGATCTCTTTTACAAGAGAGACCTGGCCAAGAATGACAGCACATAGAGTTTCAACACACACGCACACACACACACACACACAGGTTTGGCCGGGTGTATTACAAGACCTTCAAGACCTGGTGGTGGTGTAACGGGACACCCCTTTCCCTGCATCCTACAGACTTGAAAAGCATCTCAAAAATTTTCATTTTTTCTGGACATGACAAAAAAAAATCACCAATTCTCTCATTAAAAACAGGTATTTCAAAAAACAAGGCTGTATACTTATTTACAAGGTCAATAAAACATGATGGAATATGAGGACACCTGAGAGTATGAGGACTGTTTACAAACAAACGAGTCAATCACCAGTTTTGAAAGATAGATGCGTTTACTTTTGATGTATGAATTTACACATACCGAGAACAACTTTTGCCTATCACTGGCCAATAATTGTTTTTGCTCATGAACCTCAATACAGCTGAGAAACCCTGAGGTTAAACTTGAGAAACAAAATGTAAATGAGAAGGCAGCGCACCAAAAATCAAACTAAGTCAACAAAAGAACACCTCTTTCATTCTACTGATGAGACAACTGCCGCTTCCGGGTTAGCCCCTTGTTTCGAACAAAATCCCTGATGTTTTGGATTGTTCGCTCTTTTAGAGCACTTTCTGATGTCTTGCAAATTTCACATTCCCTTTTAGATGCCAATTTCCCTTTTTTGATATGGTCACTGAAGTGCCTCATGACTGCATTGACTTCTTTTGTAGTCCATGGCCTTCGGTTTGGACAGCAGTTTCTTTGGATTCGACCTGAAATAAGAGACAACAAATTCAGGCTTAGAACCAAAAATGCAGAATTTTAGGTTTAGACATATGGAGGGAGAGACAGGTAGGGCAGATACAGCATTATAGACAGAAATGTAGGTAAATGGAGATTGACATACAGATAAATGAATAGAGGGGTAAGCAGATAGATCGGGAGACAGTCACTACCTATCTATATGTTTGTTCGAGACTTTGCTTGACAATCCTCATGCTTGACAGACAGACAAACTACAAGGACAAAGATTGACAAAACAAAGCATGAATGAAGAGAAACAGAGATAGACAAGATATATAGATAGAAAGTGGGGCTTAAGTAAAAGTAATAAGAGGAAGAAACAGAAGCAGTCAAAGGTGTGGAATCGCTTTAAATTAAAAAATTAAGGACATCGTGGTGTGTGTACATTGCAAGATGGAGCATTGTACCATGATGGCAAAACTTCAATGCTGCAGCACCTCCAATGAAAAGCCCTATTTGACAGCATGAGCGGATGGCCTGAGGCCTGAGTAAATTCAGCATGAAGTCCATGATGTAAACAATAACGTTGCTAATGTTGCGTTAGTCCAAGAAACCTTGTTGTTATGAATTATGACTAACAGTGTTGGAAAGTAACTACTGTATTTTCCAGACTATAAGTTGCTCCATAGTATAAGTTGCAAAAAAGTGCGTCATGAAGAGGAAAAAACATATTAGTCGCTGTAAGTCACTATTTTATTTATTTATATATTTATTTTTACTTGACTTAATGTAATATTTCCAATTTTATATACTTTTACTTCTACTCCACTCTCAGAGGCAAATATTGTACTTCACAACAATTAATGACAATTGTAGATCTAGATCAGGGGTCACCAACGTTTTTGGCACTGAGAGCTACTTCATGGGTCCTGAGCCATATGAAGGGCTACCAGTTTGCTAGATTCTCCTGAAATAATAAACTCTCTGAGTTATATATTATTATTAATGATACTTATCTATGTGAAGACACTTATCAAGCTCATGAGTTCTCAATAATTATCAAAAATGACTTAACAAGGTTGGATAAAATTGAATTTTAGACGCAGCTCAATGAGCTGTGCAACCTTTCAAACGGGTCTGCAGGCGACTCATGTGCTCCTTGGGGGCTAACTGGTGCCAGCGGGCACCACGTTGGTGACCCCTGATGTAGATCATCATTACATTACATATGTTGTGAATGTGTTGATCTGCTATTAACAGATTAACCATACCACATCAAAACACCAGTCTACCCCCCCTGTACAAGCAGCTGGACTGACGGAGAAAGAAATAATATTTATTTTTATTTAATTTTGTGTCTCTGGAAATGTTAAGTTGGAAAAATCTTTATTTATTTTTTATTAGAAATTGTGAATGAAACCGTTTACTACTTTGCATAATATGCATGCAATAAAATGTCAGTTTCTCTTCAAAAAGGAGACAAATTGTTTTTTACTATTAAGTGATCAGTTTTATTTTCTATTGTGGATTTATAATTGGGCTTTACTTAAACATGTTTTATCTGATTAATCAATTAATCAATGGAATATTCAATAAAATAATTGATTACTAAAATAATTGATAGCTGCAACCTTAACAGAAAGAGATAGGTACAGATTGATAGACAGACTGATAGACAGATTCATGAAGACTTACCACTTCGTCTTTGTTCGATGGATTTAGTTGATTGCACAGATTTCTTCCTGTCGATTTTGTTTTCCACTGAAACATAAGATTCATACTCTTAGACAATTGTTCATTTAGGGTTATATTATAGGGGGTAGTAAGCCAGATGGACAAGGACAGGAGATGGCTGGACAAGCTTATTAAGAAAGCTAAGTTCAGTGGTCAGGACATTGTGGAGACGGTCGGTGAGAAACGCATGAGGAGCAAGGTGCGGCGCATCCTCTGCACAGTACTATCTCTGGACAAAGGAGCAGCCGCAGCAACGATCTGCAATGGATGCGCTGCAGGGCCGAGCGCTTCAGGCGATCCTTCATCCCCTCAGCCATCAGACTTTACAACTCTTTATAGCTCCGCCACTCCGCACCCACACATACAGTTGCACTCATTAATTTAGATATTTGACTTGTTTTATGCTTTTATGTGATGTTTTCTATGTTTTGTTTGATGTGTTTTATACTTTATCCATATTGGGATAATCTTAAAGTATCTATTATTATCATCATCATCATCATCATCATCATTATTATTAGAAATCATCACAGTCACCAACATCTTATGTGATAAACAAGCATAATCAAAAGGTAAGAATGTTGAATTAATCATATGTACTATATGATAATATGTGATTAAAATAATAATATGTACTTTCTTTATTGTGTATTCTTGGTGCAATTTGTGTCATTTTGGTTCCATAATATGAAAATACATCTATTCATCCATCAATCACCACTTATCCTGCATCCGCGCTTGTGGGGGGTGGAGACTTTCTTAGAGTGAAGGTGGGGTTAGTCATGGTCAAGTCACCAGTAAATTAACACAGAGAGACAAACAACCATCCACACTCACAATTAGCCAAATGTGCCACTGTGTCTATGGGAGGAAGCTGGAGTAACTAGAGAAAACCCATGGAGACATAGGCTAAAACATTCAAATTTAAAATTTTACCTTGCTAGGATGTCCACATGGTACGCTGTTCAGAAGGCATATGAGTGTTAGAATATAGCAGGAACACCAGGCCTGATATAGTATTTAGGGAACAACCTGATGACTTTAAACGGCACCTATGCTGATATGAAGGCCAGTACAGTATATACACATATACAATATCTTGCTGTCAATAAAAAGTATCTAGGCTAAATGAGTCATTATTGAAATGTGAAGGCCGTAGAGCAGGGGGCACCAGGTAGCTCCCAAGGACCACATGAGTAGCCCGCAGGCCTGTTTGGAAAATTGCACAACTTGTTGACCTGTGTTATTCTGTGTTGTCAAGTTATTGTTGATAATGAATGAGAACTCATTAACTTGATAAGTGTCTTTACACTTATCAAGACTTACTCATTATTATTATTATTAATAAATAATAACTCTCTCGAGTTGTTATTTCAGGAGAGTCTAGCAAACTGGTAGCCCTTCATATGATCTAAGGACGCATGAAGTAGCACGCAGTGCCAAGAAAGTTGGTGGTCCCTGACGTAGAGGAACAACTATTTTCTCAAGTTGTGATGTTGGTGTTGCACAATAGCTCACCCATGCCTTCCACAGTGAAGTCAGCCATTTCTCTGGATCTACTCGGTCCTGGCACCATTTCTGTAAATATGAAAAAACAGAAGTTTGAATAAAATTTTTTTTTTTATTAAATATTATGTGTTAGGAAATAAATACCATCATCTTCACTGCAAGCCACTGCCTCTAGTGTTTTCCCATCAGTGGATTGCTCATCTTCACTGCTGTTGCTTTCATCGTCGTCTTCATCCTCATCTTCATCATTCTCGCCTGTGATAATTGGACATTTTTGGATAATTTTTGTACTTCATTCAATCAATTCATTTGCAAATAAATTACTGTAAATGAAGAATAACGTAATATCCAATAACCAACATGCAACTCAAATAGGACGGTACCTCACACTGACTTACTTCCAATATTGTCCAGATTCTTTCCTCGCAGCTCATGTAGCTTGCCCTTTTCTAGGGCAAGAAGTAGCTTGGAAATTTTAGCACTTTGAATAGTAGGCTCAGACAGCCGGTAGAAATGACGATGGACAGATATGTCATGCCCTAAAAAATCAGCAAGTTGATCAAGTTCGTTCGTTTTTAAATTTAATATTTGCGAGGTGGTTGCAATGTCCTTGCGCAACTGAGTGGACTTCAAATAACTTGGCTTCTGTGCCCCACATTCTTCAGCAAATGTTTTGAGGCACTTGTCTCCTCTGTAATTAGTTAGACAATACGGTACAGCAAACAAAAATTCATTTTCTTCTGGCACACCACATTCTTTTCTTTTCCTGGCCATCAAACTGAGTGCAGAACTCATTTCAGGTGTCAGCAACACAGCAACTTTTCTGCCCCGCTTTCCTTGTAGTTCCACCCGTTCAAAATAGTTGCAGAGTTTTTGCTCATACTCTGACAACCCTGTCACATCATTGCTTTTAGTGCAGTCTCTTTCCACAAAGTTCTTTAATTTCATTTTAGAGACTTCTCCAACTCGTCTCCTATTAAAGAGGACTATTTTTGTCAAAACTGCCTTTGAAAGACTGGAGTAGTTCTGCACTGTGGCAACTTCCTCAAGTGCCTTTGCTGCTGCTTCTGCATTCTTGTCGAGATGCTTGTGGAGTTTTGCAACATCTTCAGTGAGAGGTAGTTTGGTTGGCTTATTGTACTTTAACTCACTAATGGTGCTTAATGCAGAGTGTGAGATGTATTCTGACCATTTCCTGCGATGAAGCTTTTCAAATGCTTCTGAAGATTTCACTTGGGCATCATCATCGGTTATTAGAGCATGACAATGAATAATCTCATTAATTTTTACAAGTGAGTGTCCAATTTTTAATGCAAGGCTTGGTACTTTGTAGCTATTTTTCTCTCGGTTATATCCAGCCAGGTTTTTTACTGCTTCAATTACTTTTAAGAAGTTGCTTGGTTTCACAGCATCTTCTAAATTAAGAAACTGAGAGGTTTTGCGAAAGGCCAGTAAAAATCTTCCAATCTGACGAATTTTTTGCCAAACATATTCATGCTTAGTAGTGTCATGGCCATGTTTCCTGTAAAGTGATTCCGCATAACGCATGAGATAGAAGTCATTCCGCACAACGCTTGCTATTCCATCGTCATGCATTCGGCTCAACATCTTCAGTAGGCCATGATCGACAGTGTGGTCAGAGGCAAACTTCAGGGCTGAAGCTACTCCCAAAACTTTTTGTTTGCCTTCAGCATCTTCGTTCTTGGACTTCATTTTACAAATCCTCATGTGTCTCCAGAGATCTCTGCGAGAATACATGGCTTTGCAATGAATGCAATATTCGTAATTTGTGCTTTTAGATTTAGTACGTCGCCGGACTTTTAGTGTTCCAGATCCTTTAGAAATATCATGTTGATTGTGGATGAAATTTCCTCTGTTTCTGAGATTTTCGAGCATCATCCGTCTCCGAAGTGATCTTACGGGAAGGCTTAGAGCCTTTGCGATATCAGTATCTTCCTTAATGTGGATTTTGAAGTGCCTAGCGATTTTATAATGAGGAGTTTTACAAATAAAGCACACATTTTGGCCCTGTTTGATGTTTGATGAAAGTAGTAATTTTGTACTGCTGGCGTTGTCTTTGGAATGTAAATTGATGTAACTGGGGTCAATGCTATTATCCACATCCATCAAAGAATCATCTGGCGATGTTTCCCCAGCAGTCACTTCACCAACAGTTTCTTCTGAAAGCATTGAGGTGTCTCCGAGGTGTTCAATGGCTGAATTTGTTGGCTTGGTCATGATAACTTGTTCATCACAATCTGTCTCACTTTCTGAGGCTGGAACATAGTCTGAGTCACAATTGCTTGTTTCCTCTTGACTAAAATCAGTTTCACACTAAAGAAAAAGAAAAAAAAAAGGAAAAAAGACAGCACAAACAAAATATTAATTTGCAAAAACTCCCAAAAAGATCATAAAAATATTAGAAAATAATTCTACTAATACTTTTGTATTAGCCTAGATACTTTTGTTTCGGCGTCTGGTCCATTTTGTGCGCGAGCAGCGGGCGAAACAGCCAGAGAACAATGAACAATTATCGAGCGCTGATGGAACGTGATCGAAAACTTTTGCATCAGTACTTGATATACGCTGCGACTGGCGCGATATTATGATTTAGCGCACGTTACGCTCAACGTCACCCCGTGCGGCAGGGAAAAAAGGTGGTGTTGACCCGGGTTTCCAGATTCCACCGCAAGCCGATTGGTGCGGAGCCGATCGGAGCCAATTTTGACCCGGGTCAATTGCCGGGTTGTTTGACCCGTTTTGTCGCGCGACAACGCGGCTCGGTGAGCACATTCCACCGCCACCAAATGCCGATTATTTTCAAAAAAACCACACGTTTTTTGGCCAGTGGAATTGGGGCTCATGAAGGTGACCTGGTGCAGGGGAAGGGTCGCCACTCAGTGGAGGTCTGTAGAGGGAGTCTGGATACCAAAAGAAGAGGAGGCAAGTAACATTGAGCGGTTCCGCATCATCTCGCTGCTATGTGTCGAAGGGAAGATCTTCTTCAAGATAGTGTCCCAATGGCTTACAGACTTCCTCTTGAAGAATGGCTACATAGACACCTCAGTACAGAAGGGGGGGAGGGTCCCAGGTGTTCCGGGATGCCTAGAGCACACGGGTGTGGTGTCGCAGCTGATCCGAGACGCAAGGGAGAGCAGAGGGGATTTGGCAACACTCTGGCTGGACCTTACAAACGACGAGACATCATGTGCCAGTGACCATCACCAACCTCATCCTGGACTATTATAACAACTTCCAGCTGAGGGTAACATCAGGATCACTAACATCTGCCTGGCAACGCCTGGAGAAGGGCATTATAACAGGCTACACTATCTCGGTGCCACTCTTCTCCCTGGCTATGAACATGATTGTTAAGTCAGCTGAGGTGGAATGTAGAGGCCCCTTGTCGACAGCTGGCACTCGGCAGCCCCCCATAAGAGCATTTATGAATGACCTAACGGTGTCGGCGACCTCTGTTCCCGGCTGCAGATGGCTACTCCAGGCGCAAGAGCGGCTCATCTCTTGGGCCAGAATGAGCTTCAAGTCCAGGTCTCTGATCCTGAAGAAAGGCAGGGTGGCCGACCGGTTCCGCTTTGCCATAGGAGGGACCCCAATTCCAACGGTGACAGAAAAACCTGTCAAGAGCCTGGGCAAGGTCTTCAACAGCTTCTTGAGGGACTCAGATGCACTCCAGCAAACCAAGCCAGAGCTGACATCATGGCTCACAGCAATAGACAAGTCGGGGCTACCAGGTAAATTCAAAACCTGGATTTACCAACACGGAGTCCTGCCAAGACTCCTTTGGCCCCTGCTTGTCTACGAGGTGCCCATGTCAACGGTGGAGACGCTGGAACGAAACATCAGTCAGTTTCTCTGCAGGTGGCTTGGGCTCCCTCGATCCCTCAGCAGCATTGCTCTGTACAGCCATTCCACTATACTGCAGCTTCCAATTAGCGGCCTGTCAGAGGAGTTCATGGTCACACGTGCCAGGAAGTTGATGATGTACCGGGACTCCTCGGAATAAAAAAGTCGCCACAGCAGGAATCCTGGTGAAAACTGGGAGGAAGTGAAAGGCACAGGAAGCCGTTGACAGAGCAGAGGCAAGGCTACAGCACAGCATCTTGGTGGGCAACATAGCAGTGGGCCGCGCAGGACTTGGCAGCTTCCCCAAGCCCCGTCATGGCCAAGCCAGAGGAAGGGAGAAGCAGCAAATGGTACAGGATGAGATCAGAGCAGAAGTGGACGAAGATCGGCGGATCAAGATGGTGGCTATGTACCAACAAGGCGCCTGGACGAGGTGGGAGCACGCAGAGCAACGTAAAGTCACCTGGCCAGAGCTCTGGAGACTCGAACCCCAGCACATCAAGTTCCTCATCCAGTCCGTATATGACGTTCTCCCAAGCCCAACCAATCTGAAGCGCTGGGGCTTAGCAGACACTGCGGCATGCCAGCTGTGCCAGAGCAGAGCCACCCTGGAGTACATCCTCACTTGCTGCCAGAAGGCCTCGGGGGAAGGACGGTACCGCTGGCGTCACGACCAGGTCCTCAGGGCTCTGGCAGACACGCTCAGCATAGCAATTACCAAATGCAAGTACCAGCACGCCCCCAAGCAGTCCATCACCTTCGTCCGAGCTGGGGAGAAGGCACAACATCAGCCAAGTTCCTCTGGAGGGCTTCTCACCACTGCACGAGACTGGAAGCTCCAAGTCGACCTGGGAAGACAGCTCAAGTTCCCAGAGCACATCTCGACCACTGCACTCCGACCAGACATGGCAATTAACATCAGAGTCAACAAAGCAAGTGGTGCTGGTAGAGCTGACTGTCCCCTGGGAAGACAGAGAAGGCCAAATACGCTGAGCTGGTGACTGAGTGATGGAGCCAAGGCTGGAAAGCCCGCTGCGAACCAGTTGAGGTGGGGTGCCGGGGTTTCGCTGGCCAGTCACTACCCCGCACCCTAAAACTCCTTGGAGTAGTGGGCCACTTGGACACAAGTCGGGGGCTGATCACCCCCGGCTGGGTCGCCCAAGCGAGGGTGTTTGAAGATCAAAGACCCGAAACACCCCATGACCCCAGGTTCATCACTGATGATGTGTCCAAGTAGCACCCAGAGGTGTATTCAACAACAAACAGGTATATAACATTACAGGTTCATGGGTTGATAAAAGTCGGTGAAAGTCGATGAAATTAGGATTGAATCCACAATTTAATCTTTCTTGTATCTACAACGCAAGAAGCTGCGGTACTCCAACCTAGCGGATGCAGCAGGGGACAGAGGCTGGAATGCGAGGGTGCGCCCGGTGGAGGTAGGGTGTAGGAGGTTTGTGGCCAGTTCGACAGCGAAGCTCCTTAGGGAGGTTGGAGTCAGGGGACAGGCTCACAGCCGGGTGGGCCTGCCTCAGCTGAGGGCATCTTGTGATAGATGGCCGAAACGCCCTGTGATCTGAGGAAACAACTGACGATGTGTCCCAGCGGCTGAGCAAAGCCTTAAAGCAGCAGCTCCTATTCCACCCAGGTATGCGGTCAGGCGCAAGCTTGGCTCAGGGAGGAGGACGCACCTGCGAGGCATAGTCCTGGGGATTGTTACATCTAGTCCTTTCATCGAATCTTACAAGAAACATGTTTTAAGTAAAGTCAGGAAACATACATTTTGTATCAGGGAAAGAGAGAGACATTTAAAACAAGAGCTCAAACGATTCTTCCCAATATATCTCTTTATTCCTGTAATTTTGTTTTCTTTACTGGTCCTCCCTCTGTCCAAACAACTCTGTGTAATAACTAAATTGAGAAAAAAAATGATGACAAACTAAGTTGTGGTTTTAAATTAATGAGTCCGTCATAATGGCACAATTGGCACACGATGATGTGGTGAATTTTACCTTCATTATTGTCACTTCCTTGCAATGCAGTAAGATTATTCTGAAAAAGAAAAAAAATATTAATTGTATCTCATACTTTTATGACATTTACAAACAAACATATTTCAACTCCACCATTACATACAAATACTGTATAAAGGACACTGATACCGACACACACACTGATGATGCAGTTATTCAGTACCACATAAGGTCCTGCTACTCCAATTCATGGTCCCATATTGTACAATACTGACACCAACACACACACAAAGTGACACAGAATACACACACTGATGATCGAGTTATTCAGTCCCACGTTGGGTCCCGCTACTCCAATTCATGGTCCCGTAATGTATAACACTGATACCCACGTACACACACAAAATATACACACTGATGATGCAGTTATTCAGTACTACAGAAGGTCCTACTACTCCAATTAATGAAACCATATATTCTGACAACTCTCACACCAAAACATACAGACAGGAAAAGGCTAGGGCTATTGCTATCACACCTCAATGGTAGTAACCCTGCAGTTGAGTCTTGTGTGTGTATGTACAAACACAAACCTTGTTAGATTGGGCCACAGGAGCCACAGCCTGGACAGCAGCTTCATCCATGGGCATCTAGGAGAGAGAGAGTTTTAGCACTTTCAAGCAAGTCAGTGACATGTTATAGAATCATTGTACATGCAATACATATTTTTGAGGCCAGCTCTGGTTTACCTGTTGAGATGTGGCAATAGTTTTTCCTTTCCCTGGAGATGCTGATGGAAGGGGGAGGATGTCTTTGCCAACGTCATTGTTGAGGGACTGAAGCATATACACAAGATGAGAAAAAGAGACGGCACATTAAACTGATGTTAGAATCATACCAGAATGTTTGGTTTTAAAAATAAAAAATCTTAAGACTGGACAAAAAATGTCATATTTCAACTCCACCATTACATACAAATACTGTACAAAGGACACTGATACCGACACACACACTGATGATGCAGTTATTCAGTACCACATAAGGTCCTGCTACTCCAATTCATGGTCCCATATTGTACAATACTGACACCAACACACACACAAAGTGACACAGAATACACACACTGATGATCGAGTTATTCAGTCCCACGTTGGGTCCCGCTACTCCAATTCATGGTCCCGTAATGTATAACACTGATACCCACGTACACACACAAAATATACACACTGATGATGCAGTTATTCAGTACTACATAAGGCCCTGCTACTCCAATTAATGAAACCATATATTCTGACAACTCTCACACCAAAACATACAGACAGGAAAAGGCTAGGGCTATTGCTATCACACCTCAATGGTAGTAACCCTGCAGTTGAGTCTTGTGTGTGTATGTACAAACACAAACCTTGTTAGATTGGGCCACAGGAGCCACGGCCTGGACAGCAGCTTCATCCATGGGCATCTAGGAGAGAGAGAGTTTTAGCACTTTCAAGCAAGTCAGTGACAGGTTATGGAATCATTGTACCTGCAATACATATTTTTGAGGCCAGCTCTGGTTTACCTGTTGAGCTGTTGTAATAGTATTTCCTTTCCCTGGAGATGCTGATGGAAGAGGGAGTGTGTCTTTGCCAACGTCATTGTTGAGGGACTGAAGCATATACACAAGATGAGAAAAAGAGACGGCACATTAAACTGATGTTAGAATCATACCAGAATGTTTGGTTTTGTAGGGGAGGAAATATCTAGGCACAAATACTAATACACGTATGCCGTCGTTCCGGTATTTAAGATGAGGATTTCAAAGTAAAGTACATAATAATTAATTTAATCTGACTCCATTTGATAATAATAACTTAACTTTTGTATATCGGTTGAGAGAAAGACTTGATTACTAATTAAGAATATAGACTCAATATGATTGAATTCGGGCGACACGGTGGCGCAGTGGTTAGCGCTGCCGCCTCACAGCAAGAAGGTCGTGGGTTCGATTCCGGGGCCTGGGCCTGTGACCTTTCTGTGTGGAGTTTGCATGTTCTCCCTGTGTCTGCGTGGGTTCTCTCCGGGTTCTCCGGCTTCCTCCCACAGTCCAAAAACATGCATGTGAGGTCAATTGAATATTCTAAATTGTCCGTAGGTGTGCATGTGAGTGTGAATGGTTGTTTGTCTCTATGTGGCCCTGCGATGAACTGGCGACTTGTCCAGGGTGTCACTCTGCCTTCGCCCTAAGACAGCTGGGATAGGCTCCAGCAGACCCCCGTGACCCTGAATTGGAATAAGCGGGCATAGAAGATGAATGAATGAATGAATGAATGATTGAATTCTAGTGATTCTGACATTAGTCTTCAGTTCAGGGATGGCTTACATACATTAACAAACTATTCAGTTTATTTATTTAACATGGAAGAATAGCCTGATGTCTGGGTTGGAGTATTCAGAGGTTATTGAACATGATACCCAATCTTATCTGTCCAACTCAGAGGTTAAGGGTTTGAATAATGTCCAGTGAAACTTACCATATAACTAAGGTCATTGGGATTCTGATTAATCCCTATCTTAGTTCAGTGATGGCAGATATAGACAAATCATTCAGTGACCTTCTTAACATAGAAGAACAGCCCAGACATCTAGGTTGAGATATTCAGAGGTTTATATAATCTAACTCAATAGTAGAAAACATGATACTCAATCTTTTCTATTCAACTCAGAGGTAAAGAGTACAAGCATTACTTGGATAAATTTACCATATAACTGAAGACTAAATCAACATTCAATGTCAGATAATTCTCCACATAGAACAAAAGTCTCAACAAGTTGATATTGAAGGGAAATGGATAACATACCAGTTTATTGCGACGTCCAGAGTAAAAATGCAACAAAAATGTAACAGACCGGTTGTGTGAAAATGATGGTACGCAGACCAAGAAGAGGGAACAGGAGCAGCCAAAAAAGACCCCCTCAGATTCTTGTTCCTTCTCTTAAATATCCTCCCAGAAAAGAGACACTTCTACAATGCATATTTAAAAGATTCAAATCAAATATATTCTTACTCGGGAACCTTTTGGTCATCAGGGGTTATTTTCCACAGTAACAATAGATCACCAAGACCTTCACACCTCTCGCACTGAGTCTCACAACATTTCAAAGGAAAGTTATAAACAAAAGGCAGAGACAGTCCCCAAATGCACATCAAACAAACCCAAGGAGATACCTTTTGGCCCTCGGGGATTCCTTTCCCGTGACATGTAAATCAAGTTAGTTCATTACAATGGGTGAAATTAACACAGTTGTAACCCCCGTCTGGGAAGAGCTTCCATTATTAGAGAAAACGCTTCAGGATGTGGATTTGACTGTCTTACAACACGCGTACGCAACCAACCTCTGGTGGCGTTACGTCAACTCTGCAGCACGAGCTCAAGGACATGTGAATTGTTTTGTCTGTTCACGCATGCCGCGCTCGACTGTTCAACCATCGTTCGGAGCTAGTGCTCTCGGGAGAAGAACTACACTCTGTGTGCATTGAAAATGATGCTACGCTGTAATATGTACTACAACCTCATTTTTTCCTATTTACTTAGTGCAACTGCGATTTTGTACTGATATGTGCCTCACAAGTTCCTGCCTTTGCGGTCACAGGAGGTGAAACAATCCAAGTTATGATGTTTTCATCCAAAGCTAATGGTGAGTATAAACTGATGTATGTGTGGATATTTTCACTCTTGTTTCCTGTGATCAAGAATGATCAAAAGGGGGGAATGTAATGGAAAATATGTATTCTTGGATTATTCTTTATTCTGTTTTATGTTGTATGATCACTAGTAGAACGCGTACAGGATATGAGCTGTGAAATCGTCCTGCTAGTCCTGTATTCATTGTTTTGTCTTCCTCTCTTCTCTTCCTCCTTCTTCCTTATCTTGTCCCCTCCCGGTCCACTGTATAAAAGACCTTCTTCTTCCTTCCCTCTTTGCACTTGCACTGGCATTCATTCGAGCTGTTGCACCTGTTGCATCTACTCTGTTGGTTGTACTTTGTTTGTGCCTCGGATATCCGATCTTTTATTTTCTGTTCATTAAATTACTTATTTACTCAGTATTTCTGCATCAGTATCTTCGCTCTTTTCCACAACACACTTAAGATCCTCAAAGGACTGTTGCCACTCACTAGACCAAACAAATGCTTTCAATGGACTGGTTAATTCTTCTCTCGTGGCCGCAGCTCCACAGCCTTAGTGCTGGAGATGCCCGCTCAGGGGCGCCGCCATGAATTTTGCCCCCCCTGAAAAAAAAAAAATCAAATGGGCCTCCTTTGCGCAGCGCTTGTCAAAAGCTTCACATCACTCCAAAAATACAGTATAGTTCAATAATAGTGCTTAAGTCCATCTTTGACAGTTTCAATGTATTTTTATTGTGAATTCTCCACAAAGCAAACTCTTAACATTTATGAATGATTCATTAAAAAACACTTTAACAAACTTATATATTTTTATATTCAGTGAAAAAAATTCAAGCATCATTTTAAAATAATGAAAATAAAGTTGAAATGGAAATTCTCCATCCGGATGGAAGGAGAAATTGGCGTTACTATAAGTAGTACAGTAATGGCAGTTTTCAAAAAAAAAAGAGATCACCCTACTGAGAGACTCAGCCGGTTCTCAGTCAATCATTAAGGCCAACATCTTACCTTTGTCATCCGCTACCTCTTGCCACTCTAGTGTTAAAATGCGGGGAGTCGCAATGGTTAACATGCTCGCGCCGCTGCACAGAATCCATCTTCAGTGTCCTCGACTTAGTGGATGGTTCCATGTTGCAGTTCTCCCTGACTTGCCTATAGCTGGTGTTGATTTCCTTCTCTGTAATGACATTGCCGGGGGAAAGGTGAGCCCAACTCCGATCATCGTGGATGTCCCTGTTGCAGCCGATGCCCCCTGTGACAATCAAGGATCTCTTGAGATTTTTGCAGCCTGGGCGGTCACAAGGGCTCAAGCTAACAAGTACGGAGGTGATCTATCAGACACGTTCCTCTTTGTAGATGGGCCAACTGGTTTTGAAGCTGCTTGAGCCTCAGAATGGCAGTCATGAGCAAGCGGGCATCTCCAGCACTCAGACAGTGGAGCTGCCGGCCACGAGATAAGAATTAACCAGTCCATTGAAAGCATTTGTTTGGTCTAGTGAGTGGCAACAGTCCTTTGAGGATCTTAAGTGCCTTCTCAGCTGTAACCCTGTCGTGTCTGCTCCAAATTTTTCCTCATTGGCTAGAAGCCCCAAATTTGGCGTGGGTGTGTCTTAGGGGATCCCGATGAACCTGAAAGTGGCCCCATGTCTCCAGGACAAAGTTGACCTTTGACCCTCATAGACTTGTATGGCATTAGGGTTAGCGATAACCCTGTAGACAACAGCTTCCCAGCTGTAGGAGAATTAACTGGCTGTTTGCGAGGAGTTCTGACAAGGTGATTCTCCTGGTTAAAAACGGGGAGGTTTCCCAGCAATATGTTCTCTGTACTGTTCTCTGGAAATAATGAAGATCATTGAGGAGTTGCTGGACAGTTCAACTGCAGATGGAGTGATGCACATTATGAACTAGCTGCCATTCATCTGTCAGTCCTGTGTGTGTGTGTGTGTGTGTGTGTGTGTGTGTGTGTGTGTGTGTGTGTGTGTGTGTGTGTGTGTGTGGGTGTGGCTGTTCTTCATAAAGTCAGACATTGGCAGCAGCAGCTACAGGACACAGTTTCTATCATTCTGTCCCATGTTTTGATTGGCTCTCAGCAACAAAGTGAAGCTGCTGCTGAAATGATGATTTAAATGAAGATGTTTTAAAGAAGTTGTAATTGTCTTCGATTGTTTTCAGTTTATTGCATGAACAGTCTGTTGGTTCGATGTTTAACTTTCCTTCCTTCTGTTCAGATTTTCTCCTGAAGCTTCTTCACTGAGGAATATTTGACCTTTGTTTAATGGAAACAAGGCTGTTTGTTTCTTTTGTCTGCAGGGATTAACTTTGTTACCATGTTGTTGTTTTTCTCCTCCGTCTTCACCAGTGACCAGAACTGAGAACCATCAGTTGTCCTGCTATGTGACATCACAAGGTTCCTATAACCCAGGTATGGATGCCAAGAAACTGTATCAATGTGCCAAGACAGTGAGGAGCCACTCCAGGAGGAGCTCTTCTCCTGTGAGGTGTGAAGGACTGCTTCTCCTGATGATGTTCAGCTGTTTCCTCTCATCCGTCAGACTGAAGGTCAGACTGGGACCAGTAAAGTCAAATCTGTTGCCAGAAAAGGAGAAACTGATTTTCTGTTTTTTGGTCTCTATTTGTCCAGGCCACGATGCATCAGCAACACTGACCACCAGATGGTCTTGTGCCACTGGGAGCACTGGGAACACTGGTGGGAACTCTGAGGAGCCTCAGCCTGGAGGTGGTTCAACCACGTGTGGTGGATCTTGTTTCTTCAGCCTCTGGAGGATTCACCTCTGAAACAAGTCAAGTTTCAAATCAAGGTTTTTTTCTTCTTCCAGGCTTGTGGCGCCACCTTGTGGCAGTTCTGCTTGTGGTCGTTGTCATGTGCATCCTGGTGGACTTTCTACTTTGGAAGAGAGCCAAAGGTGGGAGCATCTTTTCCACTCATGAAACTTTGTTCTGAGGAGAACTTTGCATTCAGGAGCTGAGATTTGACTGTCTGTGTCTCCGCCTGAAGGCAAGAAGAAACTTCAGGAGAAGAACACAGTGAGTGACGATTGTGTGTTTGCATAATTTGGACTTCAAGTCACTTGATTTGTGTCATTTAAAAACATACTGTTCTTTGAGTTGTTTTAACACTGGTGAAAACAACACAAACTGACAAGAGCTGAGTCATCTAAAAATAGAATATTGTGAACAACACATGGTGAACACACACACAGGAAGTCTTAACTCGCAGATGTGTGTGGTTGGATGTAGGTGGAGCTGGTGGTCAGCTACACCAAGAGAGGAGCCAAAGTCAGAGTGAGAAACACACAATAGAAACACACAATTTCATTCTAATTATTATGACCATGATGATGATCATCATCATCTGACCTCCAACCCAGGTGCAGGTGACAGACGGTGAAGATGGAGGTGAAGCTGCGCCCTCTGGTGGAGCAGCTGATGAGTCCACCCTCTACTGCAATGTCAGCATGTTGGATGGATAAAAAGCCTCCACAGAAGGACTATGGAGACTAAAGGCAGACTCACTCTGCTGATTGAACTCCACCAACACAACCGACTTGGCAAACATGAACTATAGTGTCCAGTCAGCATTGGAATAGCCAGTAGGGGGCTGTATTGGGTCAGCCCAGGCAGTCCATTTGGGCCAGGTCAACCTGGTAGCAGGTGCTGCTGCTGATTGGGTAGCAGGCAGTTTTCCCCTGTGCCCTGTGTGTTGCATTGATCAGTTTTGGATTTGTTATTTTTGTTACTGCAAGATTGAGTTATCGTGATTAATGCTCTACGATGTGATGAGTTATTGTTGTGATATATGGAAATAAACTGACACAGTATCGTAAAATTTAACTCCTGTTTCCTGATATTTCTTGGCGTATTGGGCGCACGTCTTCACAATTCCACAAGTAGCAACGGCAGTAGTGGCTCAACAAAGGGGCTTTTGCCAATGCAAGCAGACACGCTCATAGACGGGAGTCGTCTTAAACGTCTGATTTCTTTATTGCAGCGTATGTGAACACAGCCCTACGGAAAACCTATTTGGACTAAACAGGCTTTGGTATTGGAGTAGATGTTGCAATATTCTGTATTTTATTGTCTAAGTTATGAAGGCAGATGACAGAGAGGAACACAACACAATGACACCTGCAGTTTTGTAGAATAGACAGTGGAGACAGAAATGAAGTGACTCCTGCAGCACTGAGGTCATTTCTCCTCTCTTGGCTTTGGTTTCACACTGAACTGCAACTTCATGTCATGATGCCATATTTAAAACAAAAAACTCTTCCAATCCCACAGTTCGACGTCTTCAGGCAGAGATGTTCTCCAGGCTGCCAGCTTTCAGAAAGCTGAACTGATCTCCTCTGTTTTCCATGTTGAACATCTCAGCGACTCACAAACATCAGAGATCTTTTTTTTTTCTTCATTTTGGTCTTCAAAGTTAGCAGAGTGATGGCTGTCGGCAGCACAGGGGTGGAGGAGCGAGACGGAAGAACCTTTGGAAGCCAGAGGGTGAAGATGTGTGTGAGTGTGTTTGCCACACTCATCATTTCTGTTGCAGGTAAGAGCTGAAAAAATGGCAAAGACTTTTTCACAAATGATGGTGTCCAAGTTGAGAAGGAGGAACTGAGGTTTGCTTTCTAACATCCTGAGTTCAATACAGTCTAGAAATGCTTCCACTTGATTTTCCCTTTATTCTTACATTTGCACAGCGTCAGTCTGTTGCCGTCAGGAACGGAGACAACGGGGAGGTTTCCCAACAATATGTAGAAGAATATGGCCAACTGTCTCTCACCAGTGACTGTTCTCTGGAAATAACGAAGATCACTGAGGAGCTTGCTGGACAGTTCATCTGCAGATGGAGTGATCAACATCATCGACTAGCTGGCATTCTTCTGTCAGTGGTCACCTGTGAGTATTTACATCTAATCTAAAGTGTCCGTACGTGTGTGTGTGTGTGTGTGTGTGTGTGTGTGTGTGGCTGTTCTTCATAAAGTCAGACATTGGCAGCAGCAGCCCCAGGACACAGTTTCTATTATTCTGTCCCACGTTTTGATTGGCAACATCACAAGGTTCCTGTAGATACAAAGTGAGGTGGCTGTATGATGGAAAACCTTATTCACAACATGAACCCAGGTATGGATGCCAAGAAACTGTATCAATATGTCAAGATCGTGAGGAGCCACTCCAGGAGGAGCTCTTCTCCTGTGAGGCGTGGGGGACTGATTCTCCTGATGATGTGCAGCTGTTTCCTCTCATCCATCAGACTGAAGGTCAGACTGGGACCAGTAAAGTCACACCTGTTGACAGAAAAAGAATTTCTAACTTTTCAGATGTTTTGGTCCAGGCCCCGATGCAACAACACCAACACTGACCACCAGGTGGTCTTGTGCCACTGGGAGCACTGGTAAGAACTCTGAGGAGCCACAGCCTGGAGGTGATTCAGCCATGTGTGGTGGATCTTGTTTCTTCAGCCTCTGGAGGATTCACCTCTGAAACAAGTCAAGTTTCAAATCAAGGTTTTTTTCTTCTTCCAGGCTGGTGGCGCCACCTTGTGGCAGTTTTGCTTGTGGTCGTTGTCATGTGCATCCTGGTGGACTTTCTACTTTGGAAGAGAGCCAAAGGTGGGAGCATCTTTTCCACTCATGAAACTTTGTTCTGAGGAGAACTTTGCATTCAGGAGCTGAGATTTGACTGTCTGTGTCTCCGCCTGAAGGCAAGAAGAAACTTCAGGAGGAGAACACAGTGAGTGAAGATTGTGTGTTTGCACAATTTGGACTTCAAGTCAATGTTTAAAAACATACTGTTCTTTGAGTTGTTTTAACACTGGTGAAAACAACACAAACTGACAAGAGCTGAGTCATCTAAAAATAGAATATTGTGAACAACACATGGTGAACACACACACAGGAAGTCTTAACTCGCAGATGTGTGTGGTTGGATGTAGGTGGAGCTGGTGGTCAGCTACACCAAGAGAGGAGCCAAAGTCAGAGTGAGAAACACACAATAGCAACACACAATTTAATTCCAATTATTATGACCATGATGATGATCATCATCATCTGACCTCCAACCCAGATGCAGGTCAGAGACAGTGAAGATGGAAGGCTGGAATTAGAGTGAAGTTTTCGGGGTTCCTCATGGGCTAGAAGCCCCAAATTTGATGTGGGTGTGTCTTTGGGGATCCCGATGAACCTGAAAATGGAGGAACATTATCAGGAGGAACATTATCAACCCAAGTCTCAGACACAGGATTTGGTGGGACTGAGGACCTTGAAGTCAACCAACTTTTCAAGGACCCATCTCTTGATTTATTTTTGAAGTAAACTCCTTTGAACAGGAATATCAAAGTGTGCTGCAATTAACAATAAATCGTCTTTACCACATGCGTGAACCTGCTCAATGGAAGGATTGTCCACAAACTTTTGCAAGTTGAAACTCATTTTCTCATGTGCTCAACAAAGGTCACAAGTCATTTCCTGCTGGTTGTCAGAATATCCTGGACGAGCCCCCAATTGTTCCCTTACCCTAAGGAAGGTAACGATGAGGCTGACAACCAACAAGAAAAGAACTCGAGGTTTTGGTTTCAAAAGATTATTTATTTGCAATGAGTATAAATTCCAACTGATAAGTGTGGAGGGGAAGGCGGAACTAAAGGGTTTGAGCCAAATAAAAAGTCAACAAAGCACAAAAAACTAGGCCCTAACTCAACTCTGTCTGAGGAGAAAGACAATGAAACAAAGACCTCACTATCTAGCTTACAAAAAGGGCGTCTCAAATCATCAAAACATACAGGGGTGGCAAGTACTCAAATATTTTAACAAAAATAACGGATTCTTTTATGCCTGAAAAGAAATGTCCTTACTCTAAAGTTTAAAGGCTATCTAGATAGGACTGATAGTCTATCTATCTAAGCCCAACAAAACATTGTTATTCGTAAATATTTGTTATTTGTTTATATTTTGTTTTGCTGTGTCCAATGAATTAAAAAGTTGTTGTTTTTTTAAAAAAAAATAATGGAGAGACACATTATTTGTAAAAAAAAACAAAACAAAAAAAAAAAACACATCATAACACATTAATACATTACATATTGCCATAAACAGAAAAAAGGGACACCATGTTGATTTTAGTCATTGAATATTTTATTGATAGATTGATTGAGTGGGCTCCAACATGTAGTTATACCTGCTTGAAAGCAAAATTAAAAGCAATATACGATGTATGTGGGAATTGACAGATACTGTATGTTGTTGGTTGCTATTGTTGATTTAAAACAAAAAGTCTCAGGGGTAGATCCTCAAAGAAGGACGCGCAGCGGTAAAATGCGAAACGTTTTGCGGCGAGATTGCGGCTGCAATCTGCGCTGCCGATGCGGGTATCCACAAAGGTTTTTGCGCTAATGACATGTAGGCGCAAACACGCCCACAAATGCGGCACCTGAAACAGGTGCGAATGTTGCGGTCAGGAAACCTGAGAGCAGTTTGCGCCAAAGGTTGTTCGTGGGTGTATGTGTCTGGTTTGTGTTCATGGATGCACGGAAAATAAAACAAAAACATTTCAGGTCGTGAGCTGGCTGCCCTCGCTGCTGAAGCAACGAGCTACATAGCTCTGCTACGATAAACGTGCTCCTGTGCGCGCCTGGCATTACGATGCCTCCTCCGTCTTACCAAGACTGCTGCCATAATGGAAAGAAAGTCAAGACGCAAGACGCGTTAGTCATTATATAAGCAAGACAATCACCAACACCTGAGTACCATTTGTATTTTTTCATAGCCTATCTAAAATATTGGCATATATACTGTAGTCTATGCCTGTCTATATATAAGATTTGGGGAGCCATATGTATATTTCAGGCTTTTCAGAGAGGAAAGTTTCACTCAGACGCAAGAAACATTTTGACAGACAGAAACTGCGCCTGGTTTTGGCTGGCGGTGTTTCCGTCTGTCAAAGTGCGTGCGGACACGAGCGCAAACTCTTTCTGGATCTGCCGCTATTTGAATGAGGCATATTTGCATAAAAGGGTGTGTGTCCTTTTGCGCGTAATGACTCATTTAAATACGTTCAAATGAGTCTGGCGCAGCCCTGCCGCTACCTGCGCCTCGGCGCATTTTCCGCCCATTTTCACGTTTGCGTCCCCTCTGTGGATCGGAATCACCGTTTTTGGCGCCATTTACACAGATTTTCTGGCGCAAAAGCCGGGCAATGGCTTTGTGGATCTGGCCCCCAGTGTTTAGGAAATCATACTCACGCATATGTTGTACTTCTTTCTCACTTCTGCTGTTGCAAAAGCTCCAACGAGGTCACGTCATTCAGTAAGTCAAGTGAAGAATCAGGTGAAACCTTTAGTGTCGTTGCTAAACAATTTTGTGTCTGTGTTAGTTTTCAGCCTGCTCAGTGGCTGGTGTTCCAGTGCTAGTGAAAAAGTGAAATAACTTAAAAATCACAACACAGCTAGATGAGGACATGTAGAAAAAGAATCTGGTGGAGTTTGCAGAAGACATTTTGATTTTTGTTTTTAATTAATTTATTTTAATTTGCCTTTGAAGCAGACATTATAATCTTCACTGTCAATAACTTTAGGGACAGATTATTCCAAAATGCTACAGTGAAACAAGTTGAAAATTACCACAGAGGTTGAAGACATGTAGAACAAGAATCTGGTGGAGGTTGCAGAAAACAATTTCATTTAATTATTTCTTTTTTTAAAATTAATATTTTAATTTGCCCAGGAATAAGCATTTTTTTATGTTTGCTGTTCGGGAGTTGACATTGTTTTATAATAATAATAATAATAATAATAATAATAATAAAAAAAGTAAAACAAAACCAAATAATGACTTATATATTAAGTTCAACAAACAACAACAAAAACAGCAACAAGAAAACTCCTGGGGAGACAGTGAGAAGGGGAGAGGGTGTTTGCTCACCTTCTCACATGCATATTGTAACTTCAGCAGTATTTTTTTGTCTCACACACATAGATATACAGCATGTTCCAGAGGGGACCCCAGGGAGCACTGTCTTCAAAAAGGCAAAGAAAGGAAAGATAATTCTTCACATTTCAAGTTTTTAGTTTACAAATGTTAGTTTGTAAACTAACATTAGACTAGAATAGACTAGTTTAGTTCTCATGTTCATTCATGTTCTGGGTTAAGTTTTTAGATACTATATAGTTTCTATATAATATATAGATTACTTTAGAGCTTTGTTGTTCATCTATTTTTAAATGACATTTTTTTATTAAAATGGGCTCATTGTTGTAATTATATTGCACTCTCATGGTTTACTCATGTTGTAGTTATTTAGTTAGCCTGGAAAATTGGTCTGCCAAAATTTATTGTATCAATGAATGTTGCTTGCATTAAAATCATTACATGCTTTTAAAAAATAATTACACTGCTGTAATTGTTTTACTGTAGGCTACTTAAGGTTTCAAGTTAATGTTTACTATATGATTAGGGTCCAAAACACCATCAACTGCTGTTTTTTTTTGTTTGTTTTTTTTTCCATCTCAGACCGCACATGAAGTGGGCCAGTCTATCAATAATTCCTGGGCCCCAAAGCCCCCTGGTGGCAACTGGTGGCAACTGGTGACAACATTTTGCAGCAACAATGTGGCCCCAAAGTTGCATGTTCAGCCTCTTCTGAGGAGAATTTAAAATGTCAGTTTTTAATCTGTAGCTATCTCATGTGTTTGTTACACCCCTATGCTTAAAAATAAACTAATTAGCTGCAATAATAAGCTGTGGCTGGTGTTTTTTTTTGTCATTATTAGGTCGTTGGACCGCACTGCATGGATGTATTATAAGAATTGGATACCGGACTGGCAATATGGCGGCAGGCCGATTTTTCCCAGTGGCCACTAAAGGTACTGCAACAAAAAAATTCCATTGGACCAAGAGGCATTTTCCCCTTTGACCGCAATACAAAAATAAACGTCTGTAAAATGGCTGACAGGACACCTCCTACCAAACTCATGCTTTATAATACAACATTTTTATTGTATATTTCTATTCATAGACTTTTGTCTCTCTGAATAGTTTCTAAAGGCTAGAAAGTCCCCACAAAAGTCTACATTCTGAGAGTGACGTCACAGCTTTGTATGCGTACGTCCAAAGCGTGCGGAAGCTATGTCGGCTATGCTCGCATAATAGTCGCCCATGCAGCGCCTGGACTGACGGATTACCGCAATTGAACACGCAAAAGTAAGTTTTTGTTCACTCATCGTGGCATGCAGACGTGTCGTTTTCAATGTCCGACACGTAAGACTCCTTTGTTTGAGACATAGTTGTTTTATTCGTAGTATTTAAGTTCGCTACGAAATAGGGTTGTTCACCAGCACGAAAATAGACGAAACCGATAGCAAGATGATTTGAAATGTGTGTTATTTTAGCTCTAAAGCATTGTATTAAGGTGACAGTGTCATTGTATGGGCACTGCGTTTGACAATGTCCATTGTTTGTATTACTAATTTACTGTACTACTGTCCTAAGGTGGTAGGCCAGGTGCTAAATCTGGCCTCCAACATGCTTTTTACTCTTTCACAGATGACATACTCATCATTTCAGTTCTGAACAGTATTTATTGACTGAAAAACAGGACCCCGTTTACTTGTGTACAAGCAGAGTAGTAAAGAAAGTTGTAATCATTTACATGTCCATTCTACAGTGTAACACTGGACGTGTTTACGTTTGACCATCTGCTTTAATATAAAATCACATCAAATGTGTTAATGACTTTTATAATTTTATTTATATAATCTATAAACGTATTAGTATGATCCACGGAAAATTCCATGTTTGTTTGCGTAAACTCATTGGAAGAATGAAGAAAATCTGTTGTTATTGTCATGAACATGAATCATGAATCCATTTTTTTTTTTTTTCATGTGTCACTATAACAGAGACAACACCATCTGTAATTACTATGTTTGGTTGCATTTCCTGGCAGGCAAAGATAGATGGAAGAGACATCCATCTGGGTGGAAAATAGGACTGGTTTGTCTGTGAATGTTGGAGGCTCGCTGGGCTCATCAATCCGTCCATCCATTCACCTGTTCATCTCATCCTGACTGCAGCACGCCACTGTGGAGGCTTGACATAACACAGATTAATAACAGAAAAGCAAAATGTGACTTATGCTGTACTACTTAGTGTGCTTCAGTTGTAATTCTCATAATAATGACTGTTTTGTTGGCAATATATATAATATATATAATATTAATAATAATATTATTATTATATATTATACAATATATATAATTGGCCTGTCTTAGTTAAAAGCCCACTCACCACGACAAGGTGCAGGCCAAGAGTGCGAACACAAACACAGACCAGAAACGAACAGGACAAATCCAGACAAGACTACAAAAACACAAACACAAATAACAATCACTTTGACCACTATATTTTTTTTTCACAGAAACTTTTATTTCTTTACAAATTGAACCTTAGATTGTGTCACAACAAACTAAATAAACCCTTGAAACAGCCAACAAAACATGAAATAACAACACTTCATCATTTCAAGATAACTTTAACTTTGAACACTTTTTTAAAATAAAAATATAAAAATAAACGCCTGTGTGTGCGCATGTGTGTAAATGCTCATGGAAATACTAGTAATAATCATTTTTTTTTTACTTCCAGGTCAGAACTTGTTCCATAATACAAGCTAACGCTTGGTTGTATTTTTTTTTTTTTTTTTTTTTTAACAATAAGACAAAGCCAGGTACAATGAATGGGGCCATGTAAAGGTTGTTTTACACCACAGAATACTGCTAACTATTGACTACTAGTACTACTAATAAGACTACTAATAGTATATGAGTACTACTATTCACCCGTGACCCTGAATAGGAATAAGCGGGTATAGAAGATGAATGAATGAATGAATGTACTACTATTCAATCAATACACACAACACACAGTATGGTTTACACTACTGATGGTAAAAGTGGACCAGCTTGGTGAATTTATTTCAAACATAATCTTTCTTTAAAGATTATGTCTCTCTCTTCGCCAAATGGTGCATCCTAATTGTACAATGAATGCTGGATGCCATTTTACCAAGATGTGCACGTGGTTGTCATCCACCGTGGTTTCAAACATGTGGTTGTGCAGCCCTGGGAAAAGATTTTGCCATCACTGTAGCTTAGGACTTCCTTTGTGATAGCTGTTGCGAAGCCATGACCCTTGGGAATCCTGCCTGAGGATGTTTTCAAAAGTCTTGTGTACAAATAGTCCTGTACAGACAGCAATTATTCCTGCTGATGGCTTCTGCAAACCTCCTTTGTTTTTCAAGAGAAGGAAGGGATGGACTGTGGAATCAGATGTTAGTGCATCATGGCAAGAAATGCAGTGATGTCTAACTTTAATTTTTTTTCACTACAAAGCCAGAAATGTAAGTGATAACAGCCTCTTTGTACTCAGACACTATTTCTACATTTGGACAGATGGGATAATCATGGTCAGTCTAGGGTTGATCAACAGGTTTTAGGTCAAATCTACGGCCTGTGCTTACAGAGGCAGGTGTTGCTTCCAAAATGGTGGTGCCATCTCCTATAATGCAATTGCCTGTTGCAGTAATGATCTGATGCTTCACCAGGAGACGCTTGGAAGCAGCTTTAAACTGTGTGGCTGTGGGATTGTTGTTAAATCCACCACGTGCTCTGACAGAGGAGAAGAAAACCTTGAGATGATCTTGACTGAGCTTGTACGTCAACGACGATAGCGACATGGGACACCAGACTTTTCCACCAGCTCTTGGAAAATGTTCTGCACACTTCTGAAACTGGCAATAAAGCCCATGATGCAGGTCTTGCGCTTTCCAGATTGCAAAGGTGTTCTGTTGTCATCTTTGAGATCCAGAAGAAGGCTTTCAGCTTTCAGCAGGATTTTTTTCTGCACGCCCTTGTTTGATGTTCTCATTGGTGCTTTGTCTCCTTTACCCAGAGGGTTCCTGCTGTTGAGTACATCAAAAGCCGCATCAATGGTTCTCAAGGGATTTACCGTCTCCTCACATCCTTTGAACTGTGGCAACTGGAGGTGTTTGTTGCAGTACTCCAGAGCATCAACCACACTGCTGCTGAAAACTTGACTTGCAGGTTTTACTTTCATTTTCTGCCTTTTCCACCGTATGTGTGCCATCTTTAACTGGTTTCTAATCTCAGTCCTTCCAACTCTTGAAGTTTGTTAAGCTCCACTATATATTGCCGCTTGACTTTACCTGTTGTTGTTTGTAGTGAAGTTGCTTCAGCAAGAGTGTTCCTAAGCAGCTTCATCATGTGGCACACATCTAAAACTCCATGGACCACTTGTGAGGTATCAGCAGGATTAGTAAATGAGGGCCTCATTGAATTTACATTTAAATCTGCTCCAAGAGCCCTTAACTTGGCAAATGGCAAGATGGGCCATCACATGTCAAAGACACTGTGCGAACTCCAGCATTTTTAAGTCTTTGAAGGCATCGCTGATTATGTTTGCACGCCTCCCCTGTCAGTGTATCAATAAAGAAATCGGCAACAGGGATTTTCCAAGCTTCATCAATGGCTACGGCCATGAGAACTAATGCATCCCTTGCGGGTGGCAAACTGTCATCTACACTCCCACAGCCAAGATCTACATAGCCATGAATTTTCCCTGCAGAGAACTCCACGTGCTTTCTAATGGACATTGTTGCGGCGAATGCCCGTGGCGTCAGCAGCAACGCAAAACTATTAATTGGCCAACCGCACGCACCCGGGCGGATATAAGCGAGCGCAATCGGTGGCTGGTAAGAGCGAGCGGGCGAGCGAGAGCGAGCAGGACGCCAGTCTGCGCTTGAGAAGACACTCGTCGGAGCGAAACCATTCACGGAGCTGTGCAAAGCTGGCGACTGAACTTTCAGACTGAACAGACAGTCGGTAAGACCGCCAGCCATGGTGTTGCGGATCGTTACGACTGCTACCTGTTGCGCCTGCGCGCCGCGTCGCTCTTGTTTCCAGCACCGCGCAGGAGGACAGGTGGGGGAGCATGAATTGTTTGTTGTGAAGGAAATGGGGCGAGGCATGTTGATTGTGCACTTGTTTAGACTGAATTAAAGTCTCACTGCTAATTGATAAATACAATGGGTAAACTTAATTGGTGACTAAATTAATTGTTTAAACTGTATTTATTTATTATTAAATATCCATTGGAAATAGTCATAGTATATGTTGTGACTAATGTGTTGAATTCACTGTATCATTTATTAACTGGTGTTATTGGTTGGTGTTAAATCACTTATGTATATTTAACTTGTTTGTTGGTTTTGGTTAAAGGTTTTTCACCTATGCGTGTGGGCAGCAGGGATCAAAAAGATAAAATAAAGGATAAAACCTGCAACAAAGTCCTGGTCATCGAGTGAAGCCCAGCAAAACGTTCGAGTTCGGTGCCCTTCCTCTCAAGTGTGGGAAATGCACAGTTCAAAGAAGAACACTTGACAGACATTTCATCCATCATCAAAGCACAAATTGTTTCCTTGCCCTCTTTTCTCCTGTCCCGTGCATATGCTGTTATGGCTGAAAAGGATGCTTCTGTGAATCCTGGATCTGCAGAGATTTTATTGTACCAAGTCCTGATAGTGCCTGGATGTGGCAAGGCAAGGTCAAAGCATTCGCCCACATAAGCATAAGCTTTTGCTGAATAAATGTAAAGTCATTGCAAATGATTGCACCTTTGACACTTTTAACCTGTTCCCACTCCCACTCTCTGTAAGATCTGAACGCCACTGGAGGAATTCTTCAGCATCTCTGCACATCCAGAAGAAATCAGTTTTTTTTCCTAAAAGGGACAGATGACCTCAGTCAGAGACTCCACTCTTTTCAATAACTCTTCTGGTCTTCTTCTTTTCCAATTTCAATTTCTTTCGACAAGTCTCTAATTTGTCTCCAACAGAAAATAAATGTTTCTGTAATTGGCCCTTCAGTATCTTTTGGGGACTCCTTAACTATGTAATTGTGATCATGGGTTGCTCTGACCTCTTCATCATTTGTGACCTCTACATCTACATCAGACACATTAGGGCTGTCACATGGCTCCTGAATCACTAGAAAACTGTCTTCTTCCAAGATCTCTGACAGCTCTTGACATTTTTAGAATATGTGTGGTCAAAGATTTGTTGAAAATCACGGTGTGTGACTCACTTCCCTTTTGTTTGGTAGACATGCTCTTACCTGATTTGAAGAAACTAAAATGGTTGGGACAGCTGTTGAAGTTGGGCGCTTTCTCTCACCATGCAAAATGAAAGATTTCTCCTCAAAGTGAAGAGCACACAGCCTGGAGTTGTCATTGGGTGTCCAGTTTTTTCTTCTCACATTTTCCACCCATTTGTGCAACCTTTTTCTGTAAAAAGCAAAACATTCCAAAAATAAATGTACAATATTTTTAGTGTAATTTAACTTAAAATTGGGTATGCAAACATATTTAACTCATTTAAGCTTGAACACAATGCAGACAGTTGTGCAGAAAGTTTAGTGTAAGCTAAAATATCGGACACACAGACATACTTATTATGTATACATTTTTTTCCATTGTAACAGGTCACTACAAGATCTGCAATCCATTACCTAGAATTGGTTTTCCTTAAACTGATGTACAGGATTACTAATCTGACTTTGATGGGCAAATTTGACAACAGAATAAAATTATGATGCACTAAAACACAGGACCACAAAACAATTAAATGCATGATGAAATAATGATATGCTTTGTTAAATGAAATAAAATGGCATTTTCAACTAAGTAATAAAATAGTCAATAACACATCACATCATTAATAAATTAATGACATCTTTTTGAATGAATGACACATTTTATTTCACTCGTTTATGTAATTATTATTTTTTGCTCCATAGCTTTCATGATTCAGCATTACATGTTCAGTGTGATGGATTGCATGAAAAGAGAGAGCACTCACTGATAAATGAACATGCTGTTTAATTCCATGAGGACAACAAAATATTTGCACATTTGTGTTAGCTACACACACGGACGTACGTACGTAAAAACGCCAGCGGCATAAAAGTGCCTTACAGTCATTTCATTAATCATTCTTACTGAAATAACGTGGGTCCTTTGCGCCCTTTGCCTGTTGATCGGGTGACACAGTTAATTGCAGCACAGGTCGGCATTTTCTCGAACACAGCAGATAAGCCAAAAGTTGACCGGTCGACAGGTGCAAGAGAAAGGGGAGAACTTTCGATCGTTCAGTTTGTATTTTTTAATTTTTAGTTCTGATGAAATAAATAGACCAATCATTTCAATACTTTGTCTGCTTTCCAAAGAGGTTATTAATTAAAAAAAATATATGTGACAGTGCTGTTATGGTCCATAGAGAGTTGTTTCAAAGAAATATTATTTATTACTCAGTTGCACATTGCGCACTTGTTTAATACACAAATACTAATATTATTATAATAATACTAATACTAATACTATTATTATTATTATTATTATTATTATTATTATTATTATTATTATTATTATTTATAAAAATTTCAAACAACATCGTCAGTTGTTCCGTAAAAAATACATTCATTTCCACGTTGAATTTGTGTGTGTTGTGAGCGCGCACGCCTGGCAGTGACGGTCTCCACACTGACACAACTGCGCATGCTCTATTATCCCATCAATGCGGAAGTCCAAAACCTTTTGGAGCCATGCGTTGGGTGAGCAACTTCATTGAAAATGAATGGGACGCCATCTTGACTCTGGTGCCTTGCCGCACTGTCACACAGTTAGTGACGCCGACAGGTATGATGTGAATGATTGACAGCTACCATTCGTATTCATTCGCAAGAGGATTAAAACAAACAAAGACCATAATGGCATCAAAAGGAGTTATCCCAGCGGTGCGGAAAAACGGAAGGAAAAGAAAACTGATCAAGAGAAAGGTAAGTTATTTGTTTGTGATGTGGGCTGGAGTGGTGGAGGTGAAACGCCGCTCACCCCGGAAGTTTGTTTATTTGTCCTGCTAGCCAGCTAGCTAGCGCCGGATAAATGTTAGCTGGCTGGCTAATATTTGTTCGTCATGAATCAGCGTTTTTGTTTGTTTAATGAAAGTTGGCTATGTCCTGCCAAGTTGGCCTATTCCTGCCATGGGAATGACTGATTGAATCCAGACCCGTTTATTCAGATTCTAACAGGAGGGAGGGCGTGTTGTTGTAGTCCGTCCCTTGTTATTGTTCAGTGGAAGTTGTGTCTTACAGAGTTTTCTCTTAATGTTATTTTAGCCTTACTTAGGATGAATTTACTAAGCTTAGTTTGTATTTTGTAGGCCCTTAATTAGAAATGTGCTACTGTTTTATAATTCAAAGAAATATTTTATGGAAATATTTTATTTGGCATGGTGTTGACTGTTTTAGACTATTGTGGCAGTGGGTCATTTCTGTTATTTTTATTACTTTAACTAGTACAGTGTGTAAAGTAATGCCAAAAACTCTTAAAAATGACAGTTTTGTAATTGGGTAAACACTGCAATCATAATGTTTACTATGAAAACAAATTTATTTTAATTTTCCTGTATTACTGCAAGATCACTGTAATAATAAAAGAGGACAATGCACTTATGATAATAATAATAATAATAATAATAATAATAATAATAAAATAAAACTTTATTTGTACAGCGCTAAATCACAACCAAAGGCGCCTCAAAGCGCTTTTATACAATCAGAGAGAACCAACCGGGCCCCTGAGCCAGCAAGATGCGACAGTGGCTGGGAAAACTCCCCTGTGGAAGAAACCGAGGGCAGAACCAGACTCCAGAGGGCCATCATCTGCCTATGAGTAGTTGGGGTGTTTTATTTTGCTTGATGATCTCATGAGCTTTGTCTTTGCAGGAGCAATTTAAAATATTTTGGAGCTCCAGACATTGAGCCAGAGGGATCTCCCGAACATCCTGACCAGGAAGCTCCAGGACCAACACGCTCCTCAGAACCTCCTTCTGTCCAGGTGAATAATGTGTGTTATTATTCGTAGCTGTTTGATAAGTGTGGGACAAAGCTAAGGTAATTAAGCATTATTTTAATTGTTAGTTTGCTTTTAGTGTTGCACTTGTTGGTTTGTTGCATTTTCTTATTTAAAGTAAGTATTTTTTCTATAGACTCAATCTGTTGTATTTATTGACATATAGAGGATTCTTTTCCTAGTATTATAGTGTTTGTTTGTTTTTAAATCAGTTTAACTTGCCTGAGTTGCTCAACTGAAGATGTTTAATTTTACCTGTAGCCTGTTTTACTCATGAGGTGTAATACAGGGGTCTCAAACTCGCGGCCCGCGAGACGATATTTTGTGGCCCGCACCTTAATATGAAAGTTTAATATTAGTGCGGCCCGCAAGTTTTATAAGAATGGCACTTCACAGTGTTGTGTGCGGAGCTTAACAAACCTACCAATCACAGTGGCGATATGGCTCTCAGTGCGGACATGGACAGGGCTTGATGCAAGCAGAGAAACATTTCTCAATGCGTGAAAGTTATAGCAGCTGCCATACAGTTTTCTTCCGTGCCTGGCTGACTGCGCGTGCCTGGCAGCCTCGCTTCTAATGTATTAGGCAAACGCGACGCTCGCCTCTGCGCGCCATGCGCTCACACACTTCCAAAAAATTTGTTGCCCAGCGAGACATTATACGTAAATATGTCTCTGACAAGATAAATCAAAATGATGTGTACGCTGTGAGATAAAATAAAAGTAAGGAACTCAATTGTAGCCTAATGTGGTCTGCAGTCATTTAGCGACACCCATCTGTCGGCAATAACAGTCCCCGATAACCTGGAGAACTTTAGCATGGCATCGTTATTTGGGGTAATTATGTATTTATATATGTATATATATATATATATACATATACATATGTATGTATATATATATATATATATATATATATATATATATATATATATATATATATATATATATATATATATATATATATATATATATATATATATATATGTATATATATGTTGTAGTCCGTCCCACGTTACCGAAATAACGTGGGGCTCCAGCTCCGCAGCCCGGTCCCCCACTTACACCAGGGGGGCCCAGCCTGAGACCCAGGTTGTCATTGCTTTGTGCCGCCCCACATCGGACAAGCTGTCCCCAGGCCACCCTGTTGTTTGCATTCACCTCCCAGGTCTTAAGGTAAACTGTAAATTCCATTTCTTGAGTTTATTCTCCATATTGTCCCTGGGATGATCTTTGGCTGACTTAATGTTGCTCCAGAACAACAAACCCTCACCAGCCTTTGTCTCCAGGCCACCCCTGGGCTCCAGCTCGCAGCCCGGTCCCCCACTTACACCCGGGGCCCAGCCTGAGGCCCAGGTTGTCATTGCAGGGTGCCGCCCCACATCCGATGTGGGGTCCACCCTGTTGGCCACCCTGTTGGTTGCATTCACCTCCCAGGTCTTAAGGTAAACTTTAAGTTCCATTTCCCTTGGATGATCTTCGGCTGACTTAATGTTGCTCCAGAACCCAAGCCCTCACCATCCTGTGACTCCAGGACCTCACCCAGGGCTCCAGCCCGCTGCCCGGTTCTCCACTTGCACCAGGTGGGCAAGCTCTTAGGCGGAGGTTGTAGTTGCAGTGGGCAGCGCCTCGATCAAGCTGTCCCCTGTCCAGCCTGTTGGTTGCAATTACCTCCCAGGTCTTAAGGTAAACTTTACATTCCATTTCTTGAGTTTATTCTCCATATTGTCCCTGGGATGATCTTTGGCTGACTTAATGTTGCTCCAGAACTACAAGCCCTCACCAGCCTTTGTCTCCAGGCCACCCCGGGGCTCCAGCTCCGCAGCCCGGTCCCCCACTTACACCAGGGGGGCCCAGCCTGAGGCCCAGGTTGTCATTGCAGGGTGCCGCCCCACATCGGATAAGCTATCCCCAGGCCACCCTGTTGGTTGCATTCACTTCCCAGGTCTTAAGGTAAACTTTAAGTTCCATTTCCCTTGGATGATCTTCGGCTGACTTAATGTTGCTCCAGAACTCCAAGCCCTCACCATCCTGTGACTCCAGGCCACCCCGGGGCTCCAGCTCCGCTGCCCGGTTCTCCACTTGCACCAGGTGGGGCCAGCCTTAGGCGGAGGTTGTAGTTGCAGTGGGCGGCGCTCTCTCGATCAAGCTGTCCCCTGTCCAGCCTGTTGGCTGCAATTACTCCAATGTCTTAAGGTAAACTTTAAATTCCATTTCTTGTGTTTATTCTCCATATTGTCCCTGGGATCATCTTCGCTGACTTAATGTTGCTCCAGAACCACAAGCCCCTCACCAGCCTTTGACTCCATGCCACCCCGTGGCTCCAGCCCCTCACCCAGGGCTCCAGCCCTGCTGCCCTGCCCCCACTCGCACCAGGGGTCCCTGCCTGAGGCGATTGTTGTCGCTGCAGTGGACGGCACCTCTCGATCAAGCTTTCCCTGGCCACCCTGTTGGTTGTATTTTCTCCCATGTCTTAAGGTAAACTTTAAATTCCATTTCTTGAGATTATTCTCCATATTTTCCCTGGGATGATCTTCGGCTGACTTAATCTTCCTCCAGAACTATAAGCCCTCACCAGCCTGTGATCCAGGCCGACCCGGGGCTCCAGCTCCGCAGCCTGGTTCCCCACTTACACCAGGGGGCCCAGCCTGAGGCCCAGGTTGTCATTGCTTTGTGCCGCCCCACATCGGACAAGCTGCCCCCAGGCCACCCTGTTGGTTGCATTCACCTCCCAGGTCTTAAGGTAAACTTTAAGTTCCATTTCCTTGGATGATCTTCGGCTGACTTAATGTTGCTCCAGAACCCAAGCCCTCACCACCATGTGACTCCAGGCCACCCTGTGGCTCCAGCCCGCTGCCCGGTTCTCCATTTGCACCAGGTGGGGCCAGCCTTAGGCGGAGATTGTAGTTGCAGTGGGCGGCGCCTCGATCAAGCTGTCTCCTGTCCAGCCTGTTGGTTGCAATTACCTCCAATGTCATAAGGTAAACTTTAAATTCCATTTCTTGAGTTTATTCTCCATATTGTCCCTGGGATGATCTTTGGCTGACTTAATGTTGCTCCAGAACCACAAGCCCTCACCAGCCTTTGACTCCATGCCACCCCGTGGCTCCAGCCTCACCCAGGGCTCCAGCCCTGCTGCCCGGTCCCCCACTCGCACCAGGGGTCCCTTCCTGAGGCGATTGTTGTTGTTGCAGTGGGCGCCTTCTCGATCAAGTTTTCCCTGGCCACCCTGTTGGTTGCATTTTCTCCCCATGTCTTAAGGTAAACTTTAAATTCCATTTCTTGAGTTTATTCTCCATATTTTCCCTGGGATGATCTTCGGCTGACTTAATCTTCCTCCAGAACTATAAGCCCTCACCACCCTGTGATCCAGGCCGACCCGGGGCTTCTGCTCCGCAGCCCGGTCCCCCACTTACACCAGGGGGGACCAGCCTGAGGCCCAGGTTGTCATTGCTTTGTGCCGCCCCACATCGGACAAGCTGTCCCCAGGCCACCCTGTTGGTTGCATTCACCTCCCAGGTCTTAAGGTAAACTTTAAATTCCATTTCCTTGGATGATCTTCGCTGACTTAATGTTGCTCCAAAACCCAAGCCCTCACCATCCCAGGACTCCAGGCCACACCCTGTGGCTCCAGCTCCGCTGCCCGGTTCTCCACTTGCACCAGGTGGGGCCAGCCTTAGGCGGAGGTTGTAGTTGCAATGGGGGCGCGCCTCGATCAAGCTGTCCCCTGTCCAGCCTGTTGGTTGCAATTACCTCCAATATCTTAAGGTAAACTTAAATTCCATTTCTTGTGTTTATTCTCCATATTTTCCTGGGATGATCTTCGCTGACTTAATCTTCCTCCAGAACTATAAGCCCTCACCAGCCTGTGATCCAGGCCGACCCGGGGCTCCTGCTCCGCAGCCCGGTCCCCCACTTACACCAAGGGGGCCCAGCCTGAGACCCAGGTTGTCATTGCTTTGTGCCGCCCCACATCGGACAAGCTGTCCCCAGGCCACCCTGTTGGTTGCATTCACCTCCCAGGTCTTAAGGTAAACTTTAAATTCCATTTCTTGAGTTTATTCTCCATATTGTCCCTGGATGATCTTTTGGCTGACTTAATGTTGCTCCAGAACTACAAGCCCTCACCAGCCTTTGTCTCCAGGCCACCCTGGGCTCCAGCCCTGCTGCCCGGTCCCCACTCGCACCAGGGGGTCCCTGCCTGACGCCCAGGATTTCATTGCATTGTGCCGCCTCACATCGGACAAGCTGTCCCCTGTCCAGCTTGTTGGTTGCAATTACTCCAATGTCTTAAGGTAAACTTTAAATTCCATTTCTTGAGTTTATTCTCCATATTTTCCTGGATGATGATCTCGGCGGACTTAATCTTCCTCCAGAACTATAAGCCCTCACCAGCCTGTGATCCAGGCCGACCTGGGCTCCAGCTCCGCAGCCCGGTCCCCCACTTACACCAGGGGCCCAGCCTGAGACCCAGGTTGTCATTGCTTTGTGCCGCCCACATCGGACAAGCTGTCCCCAGGCCACCCTGTTGGTTGCATTCACCTCCCAGGTCTTAAGGTAAACTTTAAGTTCCATTTATTCCTTGGATGATGATCTTCGGCTGACTTAATGTTGCTCCAGAACTACAAGCCCTCACCATCCTGTGACTCCAGGCCACCCCAGGGCTCCAGCCCCACTGTCCAGGTTCTCCACTTGCACCAGGGGGGCCAGCCTTAGGCGGAGGTTGTCATTGCAGTGGCGGCGCCCTCTCGATCAAGCTGTTCCCTGTCCAGCCTGTTGGTTGCAATTACCTCCAATGTCTTAAGGTAAACTTTAAATTCCATTTCTAAGTTTATTCTCCATATTTTCCCAGGGATGATCTTTGACTGACTTAATGTTGCTCCCCGAACTACAAGCCCCTCACCAGCCTTTGACTCCATGCTACCCCGTGGCTCCAGCCCCTCACCCAGGGCTCCAGCCCTGCTGCCCGGTCCCCCTCGCACCAGGGGGGCCCTGCCTGAGGCGATTGTTGTCATGCAGTGACGCCACCTCTCGATCAAGCTTTCCCCTGGCCACCCTGTTGGTTGCATTCACCTCCCAGGTCTTAAGGTAAACTTAAGTTCCATTTCTTGAGTTTATTCTCCATATTGTCCCTGGGATGATCTTTGTCTGACTTAATGTTGCTCCAGTACTACAAGCCCTCAGCAGCCTTTTGTCTCCAGGCCACCCTGGGCTCCAGCTCCACAGCCCGGTCCCCCACATACACCAGGGGCCCAGCCTGAGGCCCAGGTTGTCATTGCTTTGTGCCGCCCCACATCGGACAAGCTGTCCCCAGGCCACCCTGTTGGTTGCATTCACCTCCCCAGGTCTTAAGGTAAAACTTTTAAGTTCCATTTCCTTGGATGATCTTTCGTGCTGACTTAATGTTGCTCCAGAACTACAAGCCCTCACCATCCCAGACTCCAGGCCACCCCTGTGGCTCCAGCCCGCCTGCCCGGTCTCCACTTGCACCAGGTGGGCCAGCCTTAGGCAGAGGTTGTCAGGTTGCAGTGGGCGGGCGCCTTCTCGATCAAGCTGTTCCCTGTCCAGCCTGTTGGTTGCAATTACCTTCAATGTCTTAAGGCAAACTCTTAAATTTATTTCTTAAGTTTATTCTCCATATTTTCCAGGGATGATCTTTTATTGACTTAATGTTGCTCCAGAACTACAAGCCCCTCACTCAGCCTTTGTCTCCAGGCCACCCTGACTCCAGCTCCGCAGCCCGGTCCCCCACTTACACCAGGGGCCCAGCCTGAGACCCAGGTTGTCATTGCCTTTGTGCCGCCCCACATCGGACAAGCTGTCCCCAGGCCACCCTGTTGGTTGCATTCACCTCCCAGGTCTTAAGGTAAACTTTAAGTTCCATTTCCCTTGGATGATCTTCGCTGACTTAATGTTGCTCCAGAACCCAAGCCCTCACCATCCTGTGACTCCAGGCCACCCTTAGGGCTCCAGCTCTCGCCGCCCTGTTCTCCACTTGCACCAGGTGGGCCAGCCTTAGGCGGAGGTTGTCGCTGCAGTGGGCGGCGCCCTCTCGATCAAGCTGTCCCCTGTCCAGCCTGTTGGTTGCAATTACCTCCAATGTCATAAGGTAAACTTTAAATTCCATTTCTTGAGTTTATTCTCCATATTGTCCCTGGATGAGATCTTTGGCTGACTTAATGTTGCTCCAGAACCACAAGCCTCACCAGCCTTTTTGACTCCATGCCACCCCGTGGCTCCAGCCTCACCCAGGGCTCCAGCCCCATGTCGTCCCCACCGCAAATAGGGGTCCCTTCCTGAGGCGTATTGTTGTCGCTTGCAGTGGGCGGCGCCTCCTCTGATCAAGTTTTCCCTGGCCACCCTGTTGGTTGCATTTTCTCCCCATGTCTTAAGGTAAACTTTAAATTCCATTTCTTGAGTTTATTCTCCATATTTTCCTGGGATGATCTTCGCCGACTTAATCTTCCTCCAGAACTATATATGCCCTCACCAGCCTGTGATCCAGGCCACCCTGGGCTCCAGCCTCGGGCAGTCCCGTCCCCCACTTACACCAGGGGGGCCCAGCCTGAGGCCCAGGTTGTCATTGCTTTGTGCCGCCTCTACATCGGACAAGCTGTCCCCAGGCCACCCTGTTGGTTGCATTCACCTCCCAGGTCTTAAGGGTAAACTTTAAGTTCCATTTCCTTGATGATCTTCGGGCTGACTTAATGTTGCTCCAGAACCCAAGCCCTCACCACCCCAGGACTCCAGGCCACCCCGTGGCTCCAGCCCGCCTCCCGGTTCTCCATTTGCACCAGGTGCCGGCCAGCCTTAGGCGGAGGTTGAAGTTGCAGTGGGCGCGCCCTCTCGATCAAGCTGTCCCTGTCCAGCCTGTTTGGTTGCAATTACCTCCAATGTCATAAGGTAAACTTTAAATTC
>CM020507.1:23500428-23540428 GCA_009823395.1 Thamnaconus septentrionalis
CCCAGCATCTTTCGCTTTTTGAGCGTCTTCAGACTGATCTGGGGTGGTTTGTTTTCCATAGAAACATTGTGACGTTTGAGTTCAGGGTTTTAAACCACTGAGCAGGCGGTTGATATGGAATCATTGAAAAAAGGTAGTTTAATTTAGGTAAAACCATCATTTTGACTGTCGCAACTTTCTCTAAAAGAGATATGGGTAAGTTTCTCCATCGAATTAGATCGTTTTCTATTTTCTTTAATAGCGGGATGAAATTGAATTGTATTAAGTCTGATAGGTTGGGAGAGAAGCTGATACCTAAATATCGTATGTTACCAGCTTGCAGAGGTGCTAGCGAGGTTCGTTTAAATTTACAATTAAGCGGAAGCACTGTGGATTTTGCCCAATTTATTGAATAGTCCGAAATACAAGAGAAATTGTCAATAAGGGTGATAACTTCAGCAAGTGAGGATTGTGTATTTCGAAGAAATAATAATACGTCATCGGCATAAAGGCTTATTTTATGATCAGATGTTGAGATTTGGACTCCTTTGATATTCTCATTTTGCCGAATTGCAGCTGCCAGAGGTTCAATAAACATTGCAAATAGTGAAGGGGAGAGAGGGCAGCCCTGTCTGGTGCCTCGTTGCAGATTAAACCTTTGAGAGATCTGGCTGTTCGTTCTAACTGAGGCGCACGGAGAGCTATATAATGTTCGGTTCAGTTTATCCATCTGTTTGCCGAATCTTGTGAAGAAGAAGTGCTTGGGCCTTCTCCTGTAGCCAGGAAGGTAAGGCCTCAGCGTCGAGAACTGCACTATACGGTCCATGGCGGTATGGGGTATGGCCACGGTCGCAGGCCCGAATGACTGCAGGGTTTGTGGTGCTCAACCTGGGAAGGTAAGAAGCAGAGTAGTGGATAAGTAGAAATCATGGAATTTGACCTCCATGCGGCAAGTACGTCTGAGACGTGCCCAGGAGAGATGCTTGGCTGTGGGGAAGCAAGGTAAGTAGTGGGGGGTGGATTGGTGGCAATTACGGAATTAAAACCTCCATGCGGCAAGTAGGAGCAAGATAAGGAGTCAAGGGTGGTTAAACTCACTTGAATGACGGTTGTCTCGCGGTGATGCTCGACGTCCACAACCTCCCTGAGCGTCATGCTCACAAAAACAGTCTTTCGGTGGCCTGTTGAGGCCACCATCAGGCCCACCAACAGGCCCACGACCTTGGATTTGCAGGCCATGTCTTTAAGGTCCACGGCCAGGTCCTTCAGCGCGTGCTCCAGCGCCCTGTCCGCCTTAGCCATGAAGGCCAGAATGTCATTGGCCGTCACTAGGTTGGCTGTGGAGAAGAAGACACCGTGATATCAGTTCAACTGAAGCAATCGTTTGAACCTCTTTGCATTGAAACACACCTGTTTTCTGGCTCTTATAGGCCAATCTCTGCAGGAGGACTTCTGGCGCTAGTCCCTTTCGCCAAGCCGCCAGCTTCCCAGTACACAAATGATGGACTTTTCGGTCAACCTGACTTTCGGTAAGTTTGTCACCATCAGGTACTTGAGGAAGGCCTGAATGTCCAGTATGACGTGAATTTGGCTGGTCGGTTTCAGGTGACTACGGAGGTCAAAGAGGTACCTGATAAGCATATAATAAGCACCGCAAGTATCAATTTGATTTAATTTTGAGGAGAAACATGGACGTAGGCCTTCCTCTGCCTAAGGTTCCTCTTTGACCGCTGAGGTGTGCCTCAAACGCCTCCATCAGGCTGTCTAAACAGAAACGGTACTACCTCAAAACAAGAGCCGGATGTCCACAAAAGTAATTTTGAATGCCAGTGATACTCACCTAAGTTGGGCTGGGGCATTTGGCAGGAGGAGGAGGAGGAGGAGGAGGAGGAGGAGGAGGAGGAGGAGGAGGAGGAGGAGGAGGAGGAGGAGGAGGAGGAGGAGGAGGAGGAGGAGGAGGAGGAGGAGGAGGAGGGAGGAGGAGGAGGAGGAGGAGGAGGAGGAGGGCCTCCCCGTGGTCGGGGCAGCCTTCTCAGGCGGGGCGGCTGAGGACTTCCCCGTCGTGGCTGCAGGCCTCCTGGAGTGGGGGAGGAGGAGGGCCTCCCCGTGGCCGGGGCAGCCTTCTCAGGCGGTGCGGCTGCAGGCCTCCTGGGGATCGTGGGCGGGCGCTTCTTTGAGGCGGGAGTGGGACCTCCCCGTTGCAGCAGAGGAGGAGCAGGTGGAGGAGATGGAGATGGACCTCAGCATCTCTTTCGCGGGTCGAGTGGGACTGCACCGGTGCTCTCAACGGGCCAGCTGCCTTGCCGACGCCGCCAAACTCTCCACCACGGCCACGAGGGCATTCAGTTCAAGCTTGACCGAGGTCAGACAAGCCGCCATGTCCTCCCACATCCGTGGCAGAGGGGGAGCTGACGTCGGTGCAGCGCGCGGGGGAGCTGAGGTCGGCGCAGCGCACGGGGGAGCAGGGTGCGACCCGGGAGACTGGGGAGACCTTTGCGTGGACGGTTGTGCCCGGCCGCGGGACAGCTTGCTCAAACTCCTGTTGATGGCCATTTTCTTGGCCTTGGCAATGAGTTCTGAGATGCGCTCTTCCTGCAATTATTAAACAAATTAGTGAAAAAAGTGAACAAAAAAAAAATGTATGGACTTTTTTCGCACAAAAGTCTCGGGTGAAGTTTTTCTTACCGGCTTCTCCCCGTGGCAGGAAAGATGATGTTTGTCCAGACGGACATATTTTTTACTCGACGGACAGTCTTCCATGGGACATCTGAGTCTCCCTGAGAATCGCAGATTCTTTCGGCTAATACGCAGCCTCCTCTCCTCAGCGTCCTCCAGGCCATGGACGTCCCAGAGGTGGCAGGAGAGGGAGACATAGTGGCCGTTGCACTGCGGGCAGTTCTTCTTGGTCTAGGTGCAGGGAACGATCCGGATGAGTGAGACTGTTTACGGAAGTTGACCCTGACAGTGCACGTGACTCACATTCATTGTCGCAGTTCTGCAAGTGACAATGGGGGTCACCTGCAGAGTACTTATAGGAAGGGGGGCGGGCCGCCCTTCGCTCCTCGGCCAATGCAGACGGGGTAGTCCTTCCACAAGGACCAATGACAGCAACCGATTGGACGGCCGGTCAGGTGACCGGACCGCCCCCAGAATATGCATGTCAAGTCCTTCCCTAGTTCAAACCCAAAGGACGCGAGGACAACTCAGATTTCCCAACTTAATCAACTTTATTGCCTTCCAACCTTTGATTTTTGATTGGTCGGGTTCATCTGTTGATTAGTTGAATATTTCATCAGGTTGTAAACCTTTAAACACAAAGAAATCAAAGTTAACATCTTAATTGAAATGTGATTGAATGACTGAATTACACAAACATGATTAAATGATTACATGATTTGTATGAAATTAAATTTTAGCAGGGTTTAAATGTTTAACAGAATTTTAGCAGATAACATCAACTATCTCTGCTTAGGCAATCATATAATCAGTCAAACTTAAATGTATCACACCATTTCAAACACCTTAAGGGTAAACAAAATGTTTCACCGACCATTGGCGTCTTTGGATTGAACCTTTGAGTGAACTTGTTTCCCTTGAATTTTCTTTTTGGTTCTCTCTGACGGCTGTTTTAGACTGACTGAGGATCCCTACTGCTCCTCAGGTGCTTTAAATCAGTGGCAGATCAGGAAATGCAGTTGGTTTGCTGCTGCTGGTGCACTCTGGGAAGTGTAGTTGTTCTCAGTGCAGTATGAATTTGAGGAACTCCCATTCCTGTGCTTTAGCTCAACGTGCAAATTAGGTCAAGTCACATTTCCTGAACGGCTACCGCTCACAATGTCGCGCTCAAGGAGCAGCGACCGCGTGGTCAGACTGACCAAAAAAAAAAAAAAAATTGATTTTTGATATACAGCAACTTTACAACTTACTCACAGTTGCTTTATTGATAATTAATTCCTATTAATTTATTCTTTACTTCATTTTTCACCATCAAGCTTCCAGAAAGCAGATGCTGGATGAGGCTCTGCTGAATTTAATCCTGAAGGACTTCCAGCCCCTCAGCATTGTTGAGAGTGAAGGGTTCAGGGAACTGGTTCAGGTCCTTGAGTCCTCATATGGTTTGCCAACCAGAAAGGTTTGTGTGGAAATTATCTATAGTAGTAGTTGATATATCCAGTTTATTTAATCTTTAATTTAAATATATTGATTTGCTTTTGGTTTGACTTGGTGTAATTTTCAGACCATCAAACACATGGTGGCCAAAAAGTATGAGGAGGAACGGGAACGAGTGAAAATGGAAGTACACCAAGCCTGTGGCAGTGAGTATAACAGCTGACATGTGGACATCTGTGAACATGGAGGCTTACTTGGCTCTTACCTGTCACTACATTAATGAGAATTTGCAGTTGTGTACATCTGTGTTGGGAGTGCAATACTTTCCACAAAGTCACACTGCTGACAATTTGGCCCAAGTCAAAAGGGGCACTTACTTCAGATCAAGCACTACAGCCAAGGAGAAGCTTGTTTAAGTGCTGCAACAGATGAGACAACCAACCCTGAAACTTATCAATGAGGTGCCAACACGCTGGAACAGTACATATGAAATGCTGTCAAGGCTTCATGATGAGAGGGAACCAGTGTGGGAATCTCTGGCCTTTCTAAAAACAGATTTGACTCCACTTACAGCTGATGAGTTTACCATCGTAGGAGAACCACTTCTCGTGCTTGCTCCTTTCCGACAAGTTACAGTGGAGTTGTCTGAAGAGAGGCGAGTGTCGGGGTCAAAGGTCATCCCGATGATGAAGATGCTCTATCATGCACTAGAGCGTAATGCTTCAACCTTGCACACACAGGCAGCCATACACCTACATGAACACCTGAAGCGTCGAGTCACAGACACTGCTTCCAATCTGGAATCATTAAGTGTGTTGACCCTAGCAACACTTTTAGACCCCAGATTTAAATCACTCGGGTTCCGCAGTTCCTCCAAGTGCAATGAGGCCATCAGTAGACTGTGGTCAGAATGTGCGTCTGTAATCGGACGCACAAATGAGCCCCAGCCGGGACCGTCTTCACAACAGCTGTCTGCACCCACTTCAGGCATGTTATTCAGCATTATTTGTTTGTTGTTGTTTGGAAATCATGTACTAAAATGCCAATTTGTTGTTTTTTAGATAACCTTTGGCAACATTTCGACATCGAAGTGGACAGGCAGACCAAAAGTGCCACAGCTGATGCCATCCAGGAGGTGCAGAGATACCTGGCAGAGGGCAGTATTGCCAGGTCCCAGGATCCTCTGAGATCCTGGGACAACCAAAAGACAATCTATCCAAACCTCTACCAGCTTTCCTTGCAATTTCTCTGCACTCCAGCCTCATCTGTGCCGTGTGGAGCGAGTCTTTTCTACAGCTGGAGAAGTTGTATCAAAAAGCGTAACAGACTCAATTTCAAAACGTTGGAAAAGCTTTTGAAAAAAAAAAAAAAAAAAAAAAAAAAAATCCCAGTCCTCAAGCATCCTCATTCACAACATGTTCACTTAGATTTTCACCTTATGATCATATTCACATTATTTATTGACTGTATCTAAAAATATCCAAGATATTTTAAATTTAAGTGAAGATATGAAATAATACAATATAAAATACAATGACTTAAATTATATTATTGTATATACACTAGGTCATCAAATCAGTTTCAGTTGAGTCTGTCAACTAGGTTGCCTGTAGGGATTTTTAAGGTCCAGCAGGTGTCAGTATTCGGTGACACAGTATCAACACAGTTAGTGATGTTCGCTCTGACACGGGGCTTCGAACCACGCCCCAAAACTCGGCAGGTGTTTTTTCTGAAGCACTGCTCCTGAGCTGAGAGGCACCGAAATGCAGACAAAATTGCGGACATGGGCTCCGCCATAACTTCTATACCGGAACTCAACGCCGGAAGTTAGTAAAAAAAATAAAATGTGTTTGCAGCTGCTGGCAGTCTTAATTTTTCCATCATTGTTTTCTGCAGCATCATGGATATGATTGAGAAGGGAGGGATTCTGGCAGTGTTTTCCAAGACACAGATTAAGGTCAATTTTGAATAGACTGTGCTTTAATTATTTACAGTGTCTCATACCTTGGCAGATGATTATATGTTCACCTTTCACTCTCTGGTTTCAGAACTTACGTGATGATCTCGTCAATGGAAGCATCCGTTCAGACAGGATGTACCTGTGGCAGAATCCTTCCACGTCCCTGAACCTCAAACAGTTCCTTAAACTAAGGACACTTAATTTAAGTGACCAGCGGGTAAATGACAGTGCAGTCAGTCATGTGCATGTGTGTTAACAGAGATGTGACTTTAAAAAGGTGAATTTGTTTATTATGTACTTTTCTTTTCAATAGATATTTGCACTGTTGAAGATGATCGAGGAGGCCACAGGCCTAGGAGAAAAAATTGAAGAGAGGGGATATAGGACTCCTCAATTTTGTTTTCGATGTCATGCTTCCAGAGGTAAGAAGGTCAATCAAGCTTGCTTGGGAAATGGAAGGAAATTATTGGGTGGTCAATTTTATTCCTGTGGAAATCATTAAATAAAATTGAGTGCAGCCTCTACAGCATCACAAGGTTTGATTGAATCATGTCACTGTGTTTTAGATATTTATTGAAATCCTTCAGCAAGAAGGAATGACGAGACTAAATGCTGAAATAACATTGGCTCGTGGCAGCTTTTCTTAAGCCTCCTCACCACAGACACCCGCCACCACCCAAAAACCTCAAAAAGACCACGGAAGGCCAACGGAAGCCTGGCCACCTATTTTTTGTTTGTTCCTTGCTTCTGGTGCATTTGTTTGATTGATTATCTCAATAAAGGCATTGTGAGAACTTCTAGTCAAATTATTATTGCCAGTATGACAGTGTAATACTGTTTTTATTACATTTTAGAAACAAAATAGGATGAATAGAAAACTGATAATGGTTAAATAGAATTACTTCATGCATATAATGACTAAATGGGATAATGAAGACCTCTCCAGAAGCAGGAAATACCTGTTCTGTTGCAGTGATGTCTGGGGCCATTGTTTTACTCATAATGCTTGTCCCTGGAGATCCCTGGTGGATGAAAAATCAACCAGCAGGACTGAAGTCATTTTGCCAAGCTGCTTTTCTGTGCCTTTGAAAAAAACAGTATGTTGGGAGCTGTGTCTGTGCAGTGTTTGAATGATATTTGTTGCAGAGGCAGATGAACACATCAGAAACCTAAAACAATTTTCCTTCCCTCCCCAGCAGACTGCAGCATAAAACAACACACATGCCACCACAAACAAAACATCTTCAGCATTTTGCTACAGATGTCAAGAGATCTTGGCTTCCTTAAGAAAAAGAGGCAGCTCTGCCCTTATTTATTGAGTGTCTCTGTTTAGGGACCTCTTCAAATTATTATCCAGTTGTACACTTAGATATTTATGACTTGGCACCACCTTGATGTCTTCCCCACTGGTACTCTGGCTGAAGAGGGGGCTTGGATCTGCAAGAAATCTATTATTATTTCCTTGGTCTTTGAGGTTTTTCAGTAGGACAGTTCTTGTGACTCCAGTCACTGAAGGCTTTTATCAGGTCCTTATATTCACATTGCTGCCCATTCCTGATACACTTCACAATAGCAAGGATTTACAGTGCCTTTATTTTTGCTGTTGACATAAATGAATAGTAACCATATGCTAATGTGAAAGTAAGTATGACATTTGTTTTGACCGTGTGTGCATGTTGCAACTGCAGCCTAATCAGAAAGTGCTCTGTTTATTTGGTTGTGTAAAGTCCCATTTTATTAATTTTCTGTTATAACTTAGTGATTGTGAGCTTTGAACTAAATTCTGAGTTTTATAGTAGCCTACAAATTTACTTTTAAATTACTTTTAACTTAACTTCGCTGAGTAGATGTCTATAATTTGATTTTCTCTTATATTGAACCTGATTTTTAGCCTTTCTTTTAAAAAAATGTATTAAAACCCTTTTTCTTACATTTGAACATTTCAACGATGTCCAACAGTATATTAAAACTATTTAAAAAATAATAATAACATAAAAGCTATCAAGACCCTGAATCTATCTGCCTTCTACACTTATTTTTATAGTGCAAACCGTAAAAATACTTTTATGTATGCAACCCCCTGGCCATGGTTTTTGTTGATATTGGGTTTTTTGTTTTTGTTTAGACTGTTTTGCGCAATTATTAACTTCTGGCATTAACTTCCGGCCTGTGGTTCCGATGTGGAGTTCTGGTATGGAAGTTATGGCGGAGCCCATGTCCGGCGATAGTTTTTGTTGCTATTGGGTTTTTTTTTGTTTGGTTTTGTTTGTACTGTTTTGCGAAATTATTAAAAAAATACATTTTAAAAAAAGATCAACTAACTTCCGGCGTTGAGTTCCGGTCTTGAGTTCCGGTATTGGAGTTATGTGTCCGCCATCTTTGTCTGCATTTGGGTACTGTTGTATCGATCCGCGAATATCGATACTTCCGATCTGGGGGGGGGTTTTCAGAATCGATCTTTACATCAAAATATCGATTCCAAGTCCACTTTGACAAGAAATATTAATCCCGAAATCATTTTGTTATTAATATTTCTTGTAAAAGAAATATGTGTGGCCAGAGGCGGTGCTAGAATCTCTTGGGGCTCCAAGCAAGAAGTTACCTTGGGGCCCCACCTTACCAGTGCACGCCGAAAAAATAGATTTTTACACAACTAAACGCACAATTTCCGGGAAATTTGGGGTTAAATTTCTCAAATTTCCCAGAAATAAGTGTGTCTGAAATTCCTCAAATTTCTCAAATGGGACTGTGGGACTTCCTCCCACACTCCAAAAAACATGCATGTGAGGTCAATTGAACACTCTAAATTGTCCGTAGGTGTGCATGTGAGTGTGAATGGCTGTTTGACTATATGTGGCCCTGTGATGAACTGGTGACTTGTCCGGGGTGTCACCCTGCCTTCGCCCTAAGACAGCTGGGATAGGCTTCAGCAGACCCCCGTGACCCTGAGCTCGGGAATAAGCAGGTATAGAAAATGAATGAATGAATATAGTGGTTCTCAAAGTGAGGTCCAAGGACCACAAGAGGTCACAGAAAGCCCAAAAGTCTATGCCTATTGTTGTATATATATATACATATATAAAATATGAACTTTTCTTTATTACAAAAGTGCAATGCAAATTATCTGAACTTTAAATACAAAAAAATGCAAACCTGAGTAAATAGAACAGTTAAGGTCAAATCAAAAAAAAAAAAAATTCCACAATATATAATGTAAAATAATTAAATGGTGGAAATAAAATAGTGGAAATAAATATTGTCAGATGAAATAAAAAAAAATGTATAGCTTTTCATACAAGCAATTTATTAGCATTATTATCATTCGGCTATTATTAGTCTGCCTGCCTTCATAGAATTCATCATGGCTTAATTTTTACCTTAGATAGCTGTGTTAGCCCCTACAACAGACCTGGGCAAAGTACGGCCCGCGGGCCACATCTGGCCAGGGACTACGCGATCTACCGGTCGATCGCGAAGGTAGTTTGCCTGGATCGCATGGAGAGACAGAGTCGCGAAGATACTTCCGCGGGTCCGTGGGACTTCGGCGCTATTTCCCACCATAACTCCTCTTCGTGTTGTCTACACAAGCAAGTTTTGGCAAGTTTGCAAACTGTGACCAAAAGTGTGACGTGACCAGTATCGCTTGTCACGCGGTACTTGGTCAGGTGCAGGCTGAAGGCAGATGGGACGGGGTCCTACAAGGGGGGTCTGCTGCTGCAGTGTCATGTCATTGCAAATTGCGCATTGTTGTCGCTGCTGTGGTGTACATTTAGGCAGCCCTAGGGGGCCCCCCTAGTGGCCGGGGCCCCAAACAACTGCCTGGCTTGCCTGTCCGCAAGCGCCGCCCCTGCATACTGTACATCTGAAGATTTCCAGCATACAGCAGCTGCAGTGTCCTCCTCAGTTGTTTCTGCTGTCCCAGAGAACATAGGCTCAAGGTTATCCCTGACAAAGGAAAAATGTCCTCACTGCAACAAGAAAATTTCCAAAAAGAACTTGGCCACACATATTCAAAGAAAACATAATCTAAATCCAAAGGACATAACATTTCAAGATCATTTCAAGAGTGTCTGTGTAGATGCTACTAATGGCATTTCTGTAGTGGAGAAAACAAGACATGGTTTTTCTTTACCCATACATGTGCATAAAAAAACCTGGGGTCGTGTTCATAAAGTAGTTTGTGAACTAGAGGAATGCAAACAATATCATGTCATCGCATTGAGAAGTGGATTGGCGTTTCGCCACTGTGAGCATATCCGTTCTCTTGACTATTGTACAGAACTGGCAACAGAGGAATTCCTAAATGAGGACGTATTGTCAGAGATGGTGACATTGAAATTTTTTGGTGACACTAAAAAGACAGTCTGCCTGAAAAGACAAAGAATTGCGAAAGCAGCTCATGTGCCTCTCTGCGTTCAACTGTTCTTTCAAGAAAGCCAAAGGCACTTTTGTTTTTCCATCCATGAGCCATCCATCAGTCGTCACAGTAGCCTTGGAAGGATAATTGTATCTTACAACACAGAAGATAACACTTGGCACTGTCCATGTGCCAAAGCTAGGAGGTTGTGTGTGCACAAAAATGTCAGTAAATGGCACTTATTCCAGACAAACCGGGACATTTTCAAAACAGGGGATGCAAGTACAGCGCCACAAAAGCACCGGGACTCTTTCTATCCACCACTGGATGATACTTTGGAGCGGCTTGTAAAGTACTTGTTCAGTAATAAAAAGATCCCAGCTGACTTGCCAGATGACCTCCTGAAGCCAAAGGCCTTGACTGATCATCTGACAGAATTGCACCCAAAAGAGACTGTTTGCACAAACTGTCCAGGGTCAGTGCATCTTCAAAAATCAACAAACATCACCAAAAAAGCAAAGATCATCACAATGAATGGTGCACTTCAAAGTAAGGATCCGAAACCAACGTGTACTGTAGCTTGGGCCATATTTGTAACTAACTGCAGTTCTTGTGCTTTTTTCTAGATGTCTCAACCTATTACCGTTGTTGTCCATGCCAAAATGCCAGGAAATGGTATACAGGTACCAGGAATGGAGGGACATAAATGGTCTTCACAACTTTGATGACCATACCATTTTGAGCCTGGAGTTATGCAGTAGTCATGGATCTACATCCCACCCTACATAAAAAGGGCGTCTTCAATTTATCTAGTAAGTGTGTGTGTGTGTGTGTGTGTGTGTTTTGTGTAAACAAGCCAACAAACATTTTGTTTTTACCTGTTAGTAAGTGACATTAAGGAACCCTCTGAGAACTTCACTGGTGATGTGGACATTGAAAAGTTCTGGGATTCGGTTCAGCTGGAAATGATTGCTCGTGGATTTTTCCCAAGTACTGGCATGCTCAGACTCTCCATAGTTGAAGTTACCTTTATTTCATGATGTCATATGATGACTTTATAAATATTTTGTTTTTTCCATAGGTCATGCAAAAAACATCTTTGCTGTGAATCCTAGTTTGGCGCTTTGGAGCCCCCTGATAGGGAAAGAGACACGTAAATAAAACCTAGTGTTGAACACAGAGTTTGCAAAATGATCTGCTTCAAAGTCCTCCACTGAGGCAGAGGTCAGCATGATGTAAGAGGACCGGCTTGTTGATGAGCTATTAAAGCAGAAGGTTTGTGTGTCTGTGTGTGTGTGTGTGTCAAGTCAATTACAAGGTTTTATCGTTGGAACAACAGTTAAATGAAGACAGGTCTCTTTTCAGTTTTTATATTATGCATTTTCAATTTAAATGTAATGTATTATCAAAAGGTCTCAACAGTGCGCAAGTTTTGCAAGGCATGCAATCTGGACAGTAAGGGATCACGGATGGATCTTGTTGTCCGAATAAGGGAGGAAATGAAGACAAGACACTCCTACGACAAGATCTTTCTGAAGATGTGGGGAGCATCTGGTAAGGGTTACTTGTACTGTTGATGGTATTACCTGTCGGATGAATTATTTGTACATTAACTAAAAAAAAAAATTCCTTTCATTTCAAGGCGGATGGTCAGTGAACTTGTGCCCCCATGGAGTTGTTTACAGTTTAAAATTTAACCTAAGGGCTGAGTCACCAAGAGATTTCACTGACCTACTCTTGTCCTGGAAGCATTTACCAAATGTGTCTGTATATGATTTTGCAAGAGGATTAGCAACGCATGCAAACCTCCGCCTCCCAGCCTCACCTCCTTTTAAACCTAATGAGGGGAGATTGGCTCCTGCTACCCAAGAAAACATTACTGCTGCACAACAGAATAATCTAAGCATCTCTCTTCCATGGCTTACTGAGAAATTGCAAACTCCTGAGAAAGATGGTCATTCACTAACTGGTTCCTCAGACCACTATGTGCTATATGACAAGTTCCACGAGACCAATACCACAGACCCAAAAGAAGTCTTGAGGAGAATCAACTTGGCCCCTGAAATTCGGTGTTCCCTAAATAGCCAGGTGGTGTTTTTCAAGCATGAAAAAAAACAATTACTTCCTCAACAACATGGCCCCCTCGATACATATATTTTTTATGAGAAACCTCATCTACCACAGAAGCAGCATTAAATGCGAGGCTTATGGAACTACAGCTAAAGAGAGGGTGCGAGTCTCATCAGTCACTGGACATCACCCTGAATGAGTTAGGACAAGCAGTGCTTGGTAAATATGAAGGCAGAGAATTTTATATTCTAACTTGCTGTAAATTCTTTTGTTTAATTTTGAGTTTTAAATGCCCCAGGGACAGGGCCAACACCCTCTGGAAAGTCTGTAGAGCATCAGTCTCTACCAGGTGGTACCCTTCCACAGACACAAGGGCTTCACTTTGATCCAGGAAAGGTGGGTGGATGTACAGTATTTTCTATATATATATTCATTCATTCATTCATCTTCTATACCCGCTTATTCCTATTCAGGGTCACAGGGGTCTGCTGGAGCCTATCCCAGCTGTCTTAGGGCGAAGGCAGGGATATATACATATATATATATATATATATATATATATATATATATATATATATATATATATATATATATATATATATATGTATATATATATATATATATATATATATATATATATATATATATATATATATGTATATATATATATATATATATATATATATATATATATATATATATATATATATATATATATATATATATATATATATATATATATATATATATATATATATATATATATATATATATATATATATATATATATATATATATATATATATATATATATATATATATATATATATATATATATATATATATATATATATATATATATATATATATATATATATATATATATATATATATATATATATATATATATATATATATATATATATATATATATATATATATATATATATATATATATATATATATATATATATATATATATATATATATATATATATATATATATATATATATATATATATATATATATATATATATATATATATATATATATATATATATATATATATATATATATATATATATATATATATATATATATATATATATATATATATATATATATATATATATATATATATATATATATATATATATATATATATATATATATATATATATATATATATATATATATATATATATATATATATATATATGTATATATATGTATATATGTATATATATACGTATATATATATATATATATATATATATATATATATGTATTTTGATGGTTATGCCTTTGACTCATTCATGTTATTTATAGATACTGAGCCATGCGGAACACAATGTGAAAGGCTTACCAAATGTGACCAAATTGCACCATGCCGAGCATCGTGGACAGTGCCAACTCATCATGACCAAGAGCAGCTTGTAAGTATTGAATCTCACAGAGGCTGATGGTTGTTCTATGAGATTTAAGGTAATGTTATGTATTTATCTGTTCACCCAATCACTGGTATTGCTATTCCTTCAATGTTCTGGTTTCAAGAGCATTACCTTTTTATTTTTATATTATTACTTATCAGCTCAAGTACATCTTGGATATTGAGAAGCCAGAGACAGAACTTATTGTTAAGACGCCAAAGGGTTGCCTGGCACGAGCTGACTTTAGGACCCTTGGCCTAAATAATCAAATGGAATCTACTGTAAGTGTACTTTCAGTGGATCTCTTACAGCTGTGAAAAAGTTTGTAGTTTGACAAGTTTTAAAGTTACCCCTTTATGTATACATATATATATATATCTATTATATATATATATATATATATATATATGTATATATATATATGTATATATGTATATATATATATGTATATATGTATATATATATACGTATATACGTATATATGTATATATATATATGTATATATGTATATATATATACGTATATATGTATACATATATATATATAAAACTGTCTGTGTCCGTAGCGTCACGTCATTGACAAAACTAATATACACTTCAGGAACACGTCGGAAAGAGCAGAATAAAACATTCTTGATAAATGTCTAATATGTCGTAATATGTAATGTTGTTGATAAAACTAGAACACCGAAACGATGAATTACATATTGCGCATGTACTTTGTTGAAACCAAAGCGTAGAAGTGTGTGCGCGCTCCCGCGGCCACGGGATACAAATTCTATCGGGGATAACTGCCTTGGCACGACACCGGGATGTTGAGGGAGGAAACGCAAAAATGTTAGCGAACTTTTACTGGCACAACTCCGAGTCAATTTTAGCATGGACCTTTTCAGGCTTTGTGTTCTAAAGTTACTCGAAGCAGACGTTGAATTCTGTCGTTTATCCACACCGTCTTTTCAAGAGCGATCTCTGTGATGATGCGTTCAAGGACCGTGAGTCCTGACTCCTGCTGTTTCTTCTTCTCTCTACAGGTGTGAGAATTATTGAGGGAGGATGAGGAGGAGAGTGAAGAGGAGAGCTCCATCTGGTTGTGGCTGACAGAACTACAACAAGTGGAGCTAAATGGCAAACTTTCGACCTTTGACCCCAGTGGAGCCTGGTGGCTGGCGGACTGCTTCTCCCTACAAGCTGCTGTGGTTACTGGGAGAGACGTCTCCACCACTGGTGGAGCTGAATCCTCAGTGGAAGAAGCAGGACTTGGAGCAGCTGGTCAGTGAAGGTAGCAGCAACACAACCACTGGTTCTGCTCTCATCATCCACAGCTGGAACATCTCAGCATGAAGGTTTCACACATCAACAACACACTGATCTGCTCTTACTTCAGAGTTCTCCATCCAACTCCACCTGGTTTCTCATGTGAAGCACAAAGATGAATTTGTCAAAGTCTGACAGCGTTGTGAAGGTTGTGTCGTTGATATCACACCTTTATTTTTGGACTGAAAATATTGTTTTTCATGAGATTTTATTTCTGGTTTATGATCATCTGTAAGTCAATCAGATAAAAGATGTTGTCTTGTGATTGGAACTGCAATGATTATTGAATTATAAATGAGACAAAAGAAGTTTCCCTCAAAATAATTCAGGGTTTTGATCCTTGCCAGATGTTTCTGTGGCAATTTAAAAAGGACGTCAATGAATCAGAAGGGAACCAGATCATTTGTTTTGCTCTTCTCCCTCTCTGGTCTTTTCTAGCAGGCTTTGAAAATGTTTTCACTCATTATTTCTTTGTTTTTTAAAACTGAGCTCAAACATTATATTTCAATGAGTCAATATTCTGAAAATAAAAAGCATCACAACCACTGACCTGTGTGACCGTGACCTCAAATTATCTTTTATTTCTGCCTGTATATTTTCTTCTGCTCATGTTTTCGTTGTTTGGAAATTGTATTATTTTCTTTATGCTTATTGTGTATTACACAAAACAAATGTGAAACAAAAAAAAGATACATGACGGGAAGGAAATGAAGATATTGGGATATTCCATCTGTGGTGAGGTAGCACCTGACAGAGGCGCCTCTAGGCTGCCCCCTAGTGCCCAACTGGAGCTCCTGAATACTCTTTCATAAAATCTACTGAAGAGTGGAGCTGAAGGAAGTCTCCAAGCATTGCTTAGACTTTCTACACAACACAGGATGAATAGGAGCAAGTTTTGATTTTCTTCAAGTTTACAGACTAGGTGGCGCTAATGTTTCCTGTAATGTGACGTCTGGCAGTTGTGATATGACAAGAATATCACATACATATATCCATGTGCACTTTGTCTGTCTGTCTGTCTGTCTCTCTCCTCTCTCTCTCTCTCTCTCACACACACACACACACACAGCATCATGTGACTTTCTGGAAGTGTGGGAGCAGTTGAGGTGGCTGGATGGGAGGAGCCACAGTGAGCAGCAGAAGCAGGAAGAGAAGCTGCAAGTAAAAGTTGTTCTGTGTCAGGCTCCATTTTGAGGCGAAGCAGCAGCAGCAGCAGCAGCAGCAGCAGCAGCAGTAGCAGCAGCAGCAGCCGCAGCAGCAGCAGGTGAGTCGTCACTGAGTGAAGAACTCATGAAATGTGATGTGAGTGGACACCAGCAGTCGTGTGTCTGCTTGATCCCACTGGGAACTCAGTGTTTCTTCCTGTTCTCTCTGTCTGAAGTAGAACTCTCTGGGTTCTCAGCTCACTGTCACACTTGATGTTTCACCTCAGACTGACTCCAGGACTCAAGATGAGTCTTCCAGTGGAGGAAGAGGAGGACAGAGCAAAGTCTCCAGGGTCCAGTGGGGTGTCTCTGAAGAGTGACTGGTCCATGGGTCATCCTCTGGAGTTCAGTAAAGAACCATGAATCTCTGAGACTCAGTAAGAAAACTTGGACTGACTCAGGCTACAGCCATGATCACTGACTGCTGTTGGTTGGAAACTGTTGATCAGATCCATTGATCCATCTTTGTCTCAATCTGGAATCCAATGTGAGAGAACCAGTCTGAACTTTTCAATGTGAACTTAAATATTCCAATTTTCAACACAGACGGACAGCAGAATCTCCAGTGTCCAGCTGTCTGTCCATGAAGAGTGACAGGTCCAAAGAGTTCCCTCTGGACTTCAGTGCAGAACCAGGAACCTCTGAGACTCAGTAAGAAAACTTTTTCTCCTTCTCCACTGCAATGTCAAGTGGAAGAAACTCCAGACTGCTGGAAACGGTTGACTGTGCTGATCAGTTGAAGAACCTTTCTCATTTAAATGATCAGACTCATGTTGCTCTAAGAAAACAGAACATCTCAAAATAAAAGCTCAAAACTTAATAATGTGACAGCAAGGTTTCTGCTCTGTGTGTGAAACTGCAATTTTAGACCTTTTTGCTTTATATTCAGAGACTTTAGGAGGAGTGGTCGGGAGAAGCACAGGCAGCTGTCCTGTTGTGTGCAGTGTGGGTATGTCCAGACTGGTCCAGTGTCCACCAGCTGGATGCACCGATTGTACAGAAGGTTCATCAGCTCATACTGCACCATCAGGAGAGTCCTTGTGTCTTCAGTGTGGAGCAGCACTGCAACCTGCCAGTCACACCCAGACTGATCACAGTAAGACTGTCCACCTGCACCTCCTTCACTTCTCCCTCTGAGATCATGTCAGGACCTCCAGTGAGAAGATTCACTGAGGGACATTTTGAGCAGACAGTCACACAGCAGCTTCACCACAGCAGCTGAAAAGTTGTGGAGAGAAAATGATGCTCACACTGTCACACTGATGTTTTCTTCTCCAACCTTTTCTCTGCTCCAGAAGCTGATGGTCTTCTACAACAGCATAAGATCAGTCTGGAGAAGAGATGTGAACGTGTGACTGAGGGTGAAGAAGTAGGAAGTCAAACCCTCCTCAACAGCATCTACACTGAGCTCTACATGACTGAGGGACAGAGTGAAGATGTCAACAGACAGCATGAAGTCAGGCAGCTGGAGACCAAGAAGGCCAAGGAGCTCGAGGAGAACAAGGAGAGCCTCTACGACCGTCCAATCAGGTGCAGCCAGATCTTTGTAGCCTCATCTGAGCAGCAGGGACTCAGAGTCAGAGTGGTGCTGACCAACGGCGTCGCTGGGGTTGGAAAAACCTTCTCAGTGCAGAAGTTCACTCTGGACTGGGCCCAGAGCCTGGAGAACCAGGACCTTCATCTGGTGCTTCCTCTCTCATTCAGGGAGCTCAACTTGGTCAAAGAGCAGCACTACAGTCTTCTGGAGCTGCTCCATCTTTTCCATCCAACGTTAGAGAAGCTCACAGCAGAGCAGCTGCATGTCTGCAAACTTCTCTTCATCTTGGACGGCCTGGATGAAGGCAGACTGGCTCTGGACTTTGAGAAGAACCAGGAGGTGACTGACGTCACTCAGAAGAAGTCAGTCAGCGTCCTGCTAACAAACCTGATCAGAGGAGATCTGCTTCCCTCAGCTCTGTTGTGGATAACTTCCAGACCTGCAGCAGCCAGTCAGATCCCTCCGTCATGTGTGGACAGGCTGACAGAAGTACGAGGCTTCACTGATGACCAGAAGGAGGAGTATTTCAGGAGGAGGTTCAGAGATGGAGGAGATGTGTCCAGCAGGATCATCTCACACATCAAGGCCTCCAGGAGCCTCCACATCATGTGTCAGATCCCGGTCTTCTGCTGGATCACTGCCACAGTTCTGGAGAGCATGTTGAGCTCAGAGCAGAGAGGAGAGCTGCCCAAGACCCTGACTGACATGTACTCACACTTCCTGCTGGTCCAGACCAAGAGGAAGCAGCACAAGTATGGAGGAGGTCCACAGGAGCTGACGGAGGCTGACAGGGAGCTTCTTCTGAATCTGGGCCAGCTGGCATTTGAACATCTGGAGAGTGGAAACATCATGTTCTACAGTGAAGACCTGGAGAAGTGTGGTCTCAGTGTGACTGACGCCTCTGTGTACTCAGGAGTTTGTACAGAGATCTTCAGAAGAGAGAGTGTGATCTTCCACAAAACCGTCTACTGCTTCGTTCATCTGAGCATCCAGGAGTTTCTGGCTGCAGTCTTCATCTTCCACTGTCACACCAACAGGAAGGGGGTTCTTCAGGATTTCCTCAAAGACTCAAAAGCAGGGACATCACAAATTTTTTTGTTGAAAATTTCGAATCAAAAAGAAGAAGGCAACCAAACCTCGGACACCTTTCTGAAGACAATGATGGAGAAATCCCTGCAGAGTCCAAACGGTCACCTGGACTTGTTTGTTCGCTTTCTCCATGGACTCAGTCTGGAATCCAACCAGAGACTCTTAGGAGGCCTGCTGGGTCTCACTGACAACAATCCAGGAACCTTACAGAAAGTCATCAACAACCTGAAGGAGATGAACACTAATAATATCTCTCCTGACAGAAGTATCAACATCTTCCACTGTCTGCTGGAGCTGAAGGATCAGTCAGTGCATCAGGAGGTCCAACAGTTCCTGCAGTCAGATAAGAAATCAGTGAAGGAACTCTCAGTGTTCCAGTGTTCAACTTTGGCCTACGTGCTGCAGATGTCAGAGGAGGTTCTGGAGGAGTTGGACCTCAGCAAGTACAACACAACCAGGGAGGGAAGATTGAGACTGATTCCAGCTGTGAGGAACTGCAGAAAGGCTGTGATACGTTTAGGAAGGTACGTAAACACTGCCTGTGTGTGTGTGTGTGTGTGTGCTCTTGGTGTTAGCCACCCTGCTGTATCAGCAGCTCCTCCACTCACAGGGTGGATCAACATCAGCAGGTCCACTTGTGGCTGCAGGTCTCCAAGAAAACAATGAGGGAAACACTGAGTGGTGACTTTTAGCAGCAGGCTGTCAACACAGGGCTAACTCAGCTGCTTTATGTTGGATGGTGAGTGCAGTGAAGCTGCTCTACTGGAGTCCAGGATGGAGATGAAGATGTGACAGTGGCAGAATGAGGAGCTTTGATCAGTGTGAAGGATTCATGCAGACAGTCAATCAACACAATAAACAAATTGAACACACAAACACATCACATCATTCCTTCATTTGGCAGGAGACAATAAAACAGCAGTTGGATCAAAGATGTAGTGGAGTCCAAAGAGACGCCAGTGAAGGAACTCTGATCCAGTGGAGCTCCAAGCTGCAGTGACTTTACACACAACTGAGCATCATGTTGAGTTGAAGCAGCAGATCAGAGCAACACTGTCAGTCACAACAGGATGTGTTGACACTCAGTGGCTGGAACACACTGGAGTGTGAAGCTGCACTGAGTTCCCTTGGTGGGGAGACTGTAGTGGAGACACTAAAGACCTGCTGATGAAGATGATGGTGATGGTGGTGGTGTTGATGGCGATGATAGTGATGGTGAAGACGATAGTGGTGATGATGATGGAAGCAGCTGATCAGGGGACAAGGATCAGGTGTCGAATGGACCTCCATCACGGGACCAGGGTCAGCCGTCTGACGGACCTCCAACAGGGTACCGCTGGCTGGTGCCAGCCAGGCCGTCAACGGGGAACCGCTGGCTGCTGGCAATTAGTGCCGACTTTGTAGAGACTGCAGCTTTCGATAAGCCAGCTGGACACTCCTTGGCCCGCCTCTTGCCAGGCGTTTGCCATAAAAGGTTTGGGAGAAGGCTGTTCAACTTGGATACTAGCCGGTGTCGAGGGAGGCACCTTCATGGCGAGTACAAAAGAAATAAGTAACAAGCACCGGGACAGAAAACAAGGTACCAACAAAGAGAGACAAGGGCTGTGCCTCAATTCAGGGTCTGCATCCTTCAAAGGAAGCGTCCTCTGTCAGAAGGAAGCGTCCTCCGAAGGACCCGGCCAAGAAGGACGAACCAAAACCTGCCTCCTCAGTAACCACACGGGACGGTCTAGCTTTCGGCTTACTTCCTGGTTGCGTCACCGCCGTTCCTTCCTGCTGGCCAACCCTGGAAGTGACATTTTCAGAGCACAATGCTAACCATTGGTTCTCCATCCAACAATGACATTGGATGTTCAAATAAGTAAAAACTCTACGTTAAAAACTAAATATTTTATGTCAAATTTCAATACTTAAATTTATATGTCGTGTCTTTGTCAGTACATACTGCTAATTTCAGCTGACTTCCCAGGATCCCACGATGCTTAGCAGCAGCACGCAAAGCATCCTGGGATATAGAAGGACGCGAAGGATAGTAGCGGTGTATCCTTCGAATCGGCTAAAAGTAGGGCGCATTTTCGAGGGCACATTTGGTGCGTCCTTCGGACTTTTGGGAATTGGGACAAGCCTTCGCGCAGTGCTATGATGCAACTTCCTTTCAAATGCATGCTTCGAAGGATGCAGACCCTGAACTGAGACACAGCCAAGGACTATTTTCACACTAGGCCAGGAGAACACAGGTGAGAACGAACAAGGGCAGGGCTGACAATGAGACACAGGTGAAAGACATCAAGAAATAAACACAGGAAGTAAAACTAAGTCGAATGGTGACAACAGAATAAACAGATTTCAAAATTAAACAGGAAACGCACAGAACATCGTCACCCTATTAAAATAATGGCCTAAGTCATTTTTTTCAAGTTTTTAGGAAAACACATAAAGAGATGGCCAGCATTATCAAGAGATTATTAAAAAAAAAAATAATTGTTGTATTAAAAACAAAATGACTGAGGCCATTATTTTAATAGAGTGACGACATAACAATCACTTTCACGGTCAGCAGAGTCTCACACGTTGACCACAACTTCACACTCTGCTGTCCTTCATTGCAGATCTTTGTTTAAACTCTCAATGGTTCATTGTGAAGTGGTGTCCTCAGCTCTGCAGTCCAGCCCCTCCCACCTCACACTGCTGGACCTGAGTGTCACCACCCTGGATGATCCGTCAGTGAAGCTGCTCTGTGCTGGACTGCAGAGTCCAAACTGCAGACTGGAAGTTCTCAGGTCAGTTCCTGCTTTCTACTGGCGGACAGTGTGTGTCAGCAGATCAACATCCAACACACACTTACAACATTGTTTCTTGTTGTTGTGGTTTTGTGACACCAAACGCTGCAAAGTCAGCACGTTTACATGACACTCGAGAAAACCAAATTATTGCCTTAGTCCAACTATGATCGGACAACTCAAATGCATGTAAACGCGTTTGTCCGACTGTGATTGGAGTTTGTGAAACTCGGATTGGAATTGGAGAACTCCGATTGAGACCCAGATAATGTGATTGGAATTCGAATTTCTCTGCCATTTATACGCCTGAGTCGGAGTTTTAACTGGACAACACGTGCCGCTACAACGAGTTTGTGTGTAACTGAGGACACCACCGAGAACCTTTTTAGTCCATTTGTGTTCTTCAAAAAAAAAGTTTGCAACGACACGGTGCTATGTACAACTCGCCAGTTCATACAGAACAATGGCGCTATTCATCTGGAGTGGAATTGGGGCTCGTAGTTACTTATTGACGTGTTTTCTACTTCTATTTGTCACCACAACAAGAGGAGTCGGTAGATATGTTTCATTGCCTTTGCTGAAGCTCATCAACACAATTACAAACCCTCTCCCAACCACTCAGATTTCCACTGCGGTCAAGTGAGCCGTCGCTGTCTTCGCGCAGTCAAGCCAGCCGCCTCTACATTTTGAGTGCGCCCGTGTTGCCAAACTTACGGCGAGTGAGTCCACTGAGAAAGGCAACGCTAGTTCAATGCCGAGCGAAATAACTTCCGTTTTTGTGTGTGTGTGTGTGTGTGTGTGTGTGTGTGTCTGTGTCTGTGTGTGTGTGTGTTGAAACTCTATGTGCTGTCTAACAGGCAACAGGGCCCAGTACTCCATTTTTACTGTACAGGATTATCACCTTGCTCTATAAGTTCTGTCAACGGTTGGTACAGTTGATCTCAGGAACACCCTGATTATTTCGGTGGCGAAACACATCTGCAGCTGTTGGTGAAGAAACTCGTTTAATTGAAGACCAGTACGGACACTACACTGGTGTTGTGTCGCGCTCCAGTTGTTTTGTTATTGTGCGACGAAGTTAACACAATGAAAAGACTGTGACATATACTATACATATCGCCCCCTAGTGTTGGGTGGGTGGACGGGTTCCCTTCAATAATTCGATTTTCTCAACTGCATGTAGACGATGACAACGACAGAAGACCAATTCTTATTGGACAATTCTTATTGATCTTTTTGTGTTGACAACATGATGATGACCCACACTGGCATAAAGACTCGTTTGAGGGAATGACTCAGTGATCCCAACAGCTGCACATCTGGATCATCAACAGGGAGAAATGACTCTTAATATGACATTTACACCATGGAAGAAATCAGATATTTATTCATCATTCAGATTGAGGAGCTGCAGGTTGTCACAGATCAGCTGTGATTGGCTGCTCTCAGCTCTGAAGTCCAACCCCTCCCACCTCAGAGAGCTGGACCTGAGTAAGAACCACCAGCTGCAGGATTCAGGAGTGAAGGTGCTGAGTGGTTTTCTGCAGAGTCCAGACTGTAAAGTGGAGACTCTGAGGTCAGTTCACCCTCTTCACTCTACAACTTCTATCACTCTTGTTATTGTTGGCATCATTTTTAATTCACTGCTGTTGGAAATTAGGATTGAAGTCACTTTGTTCATGTTTAGCATTAAACTGGATCTAAAGGTACAGTGTGTACAATCCTGTCATCTGATGGTCAGATTTCAGATTGCAGCGATTTGTTTGCATACCCTCTGCCATTTTATTCTTATGTTGCAGATTCTGAAGTCGACGTTTCACTTTGATTTTCAGAGTGATGACAACCTGGAAAAACTCCCCATCATTATAAACTCTCCATCATTTATTCTCTATTCAGGTTGTGGGACTGCAGTTTGTCAGAGATCAGCTGTGATTGGCTGCTCTCAGCTCTGAAGTCCAACCCCTCCCACCTCAGACACCTGGACATGAGTAGGAACCAGCTGAAGGATTCATCAGTGAAGCCACTGATGGATCTTGTCCACAGCAGAGACTATCAACTGGAGAGTGTGAGGTCAGTACTGGTTTGGAACCAGTGGATGATGGTTCCAGCACCAAAGCCAGTTGATCCCACAGCAGAGGTCCAGTGTTCCCAGTCACAGTGTGAGAGGAGGATGGTGACGTCCAGCTGCTCCTCATTCATCCAACATCTACTGCCAAACTGCTTCTTCTCTCAGTTCACCACTCAATTATTGATCAGTTCATCTTCATCAGGCCTCAGTATCAGTCCAACACTCCATGGTCACATGACCGTCATATGTTCCACACTTGACATGTGTCTAGAGGTGAGTGCCTTTTAGTTTTCCGGTTGTAGCCTTTTGCTTGCTTGTCTTGTTCTTTCACTGAATGTTTATGGGCAATTCTGGCTGCTTCGTGAAGATGCGACATGAGCGTTTTCACATAGCTTGAATAATCGACGACCACTGGATCCTGCAGCACCTGCTTAAACATCACATCCACGGGAAGCCGTGGGTCCCGACCAAACATAAGCTGAAATGGTGCATATCCTGTGGTTTCATGCACAGTTGCGTTATATGCGAATGTCAATGTCTGTATCTGTTGTGGCCATCTTTGCTTCTCTTTGAGGGGAAGAGATCGCAGCATGTTTCCAAGAGTGCGATTAAATCTCTCAGTCCCCCCATTCCCCATTGGATGATATGCCGTAGTGTGTGACTTTGAGACTCCGGACAGTTTGAGCAATTCTGCAATGAGCTCACTTTCAAAGTTGGCCCCCTGATCAGAATGGACACGTTCAGGGAACCCATACACACAAAAGACGTGATCCCACAGTTTTTTTGCAACTTGTTTAGCTGTCTGATTTATGCAAGGGAACGCATGGGCTAGCTTAGTAAAGTGGTCTGTTACAACGAGCACGTCCACCGAACGCTGTTTACTGTCCTCTGCACTCCAGAAGTCTAAACACACCAGCTCCATTGGAACCGATGTTCTGATACTCTCAAGCGGGGCTCGAGCAGAAGGGTCTGGTGTTTTGGCTAGAATGCACCTTTGACAGCACCTGACGTGATCCTTTACATCGGACTCCATTTTCGGCCAAAAAAAACGCTGCCTTGCTAGGTGCAGGGTTCTTGCCTGCCCCTGATGTCCGGCAGCATCATGGATGCCATGCAATGCCTTCTCCTTGAGACCATCTGGCAAAACATACTGGTGTCGCTTTAGTTTACTGATGGGGTCTTTCGTGACTCGGAACAGGACACCATTTTGAGCTTTAAGTCTCTCCCACTGCTTGATCAGTACCATTGCTTTTGTGTCAAACCCTGCCCTCTCACGCTGGGAAGGGCGCCTGCCACGGGTGACAAAAGGCATAACTTTGGAAAAAGTAGGGTCGAGTTCTTGGCTGTGCTGAAGCTCGTCCAGCGTTAATGCAGGAAGAGAATCTTGTCCCGGCGGCAACAAGCCCTGAACAGACTGAATTAACTCCACAGCTCTTGTCTCGGCAGCAGTGTCCCAGTGATCCTGGGCATCCAGAAGAGCCTTAACAGCCGCAGCATCACAGTGATACCCACGGGGGGCAGATTGGGGTTGCGAACTGCCGCCAGCTGATTTCTTTACCTGACACTTCTTGTAATGGGCCGGTGGGACTCGGCGATAAGGGAGGCGAAACGGTCTCTCGTCAGTGAGTGGGATGCGATGATGAAAACCTTTTGCCTCACCGCAATCCAGTGCATGTTTAGAAAAGATGTCATTATACTCTTCGATCAGATTGACTAGTCTCTCTTTCCCCGCTTGATCAGCATGGCACTTTTCAATGTCTATGTCAGCAAGCCCAAGCTTTTGTCATCGCTGCCTTTTCAGGTTGGTTGACACCTTGGAAAACCTCAAAATCTTCCACGGCTAAACAGGTTGACACATCTGCTAGCTTACTGTTTCTCTTTAAAGTGATGGGCTTGTCTGACATGTTAGTAACTTTCATGGGAATCCATCCATCACCCCACAAAGGAGTGATGACACAGCCGACCATGATGTTACGAGGCATAGACTTTGATGAGGTGGGCTCGACGATCACCGTGCTGCCTGGCGACATGGGGATGTTCTTTGGCAACTTACCCCATACCAGATGTTCTTGCCTCGCTAACAGGGTGGCTGACTGCTGGAGCTTGACGGTCCCAATCATATCTGGAAGCTCCTCGCCTCTCCACCGAGATGAATTTGCCATGAGGTCAAGAAACTGTTCACACTCTGGGAGAAGATTTCCACTGGAGACAAGACGCCAATAATCACTGGTTATTTTCAATTGGTGCATGAGGAATCTGATGACATTTGTGCCTATCATCAAATCGTCCCGCTGGCCGGATACCACAAGGACAGGCACAATGCAGCTCTCTCCGTACAGTTTCATTTCCATTTCATACATACACTTTGGTTTACTTTGTGTCCCTCCACAGCCTATCAGCACAATCTCCTGAGTCAAGGGGATGGGTTCTGATAGTATATTCTCATTCAACATCTTTAGCTCTGCTTGCTCACTGAGTGTACAGGCCATGGAACCAGAGTCAAGCATCCCCTGCACCTGGAATGTGTTATTTATGCTGACAGGTGTGTAAAACAGTTTGTCAAAGGGGCCCATTCTCTGAATATTCTGCACTATTACTTTAGCGCTAGTTGGTGCTGCTGCACACGCTTGTATGTACTGCTGCTCAAGATCACCACTGTTGAGGGATTCTTCTTTGCCCGCACATCCCCTCGTCAAATGCAGGCCAGCTAGTTTAAAGGCTCGTGGTTTTGTGACAGGGAAGCACGCTGAAATCGGCTAGCCTGCCGGTTTGGGCAGTCTTTCTTGATATGGTTGGGCTGGAAGCATGCTAGGCATAGACGGTCCCGCCTGCAATGGGAGAGGGTCGAGTGCTCTCGTGACTGACAGACTCTGCAGAATCTATGTTGAAACTGATCATGTGGGTTTGATCTGCGTGCAGCTTGGTTGTTTTGTGACAGTGCTCGATCAAAAAGGCTAACTAACGTCTTCAAACAGTTGTCGTTACATGGGATTCTGGATGTGGCACTGTTTTCGCTCTGTACGGCTGACTCTACTAAATGGGATGTTATTTCCGAATTGTCTGGTGCAGGTGCTTGAGTGTAAACCGTCAGTGGTTTGGTGCACTTTGACTTGGAGTTTAACTGTTCTTTCATTTCAGTTTGATAGCGGTCAATGAGCTCTTGAACCTCACTAGCTGTCCACTTGTCTGGTGCTTTAAACTTGAAAACGGCAGCAAGGTCGGGATCTGGGCAATGTTTCACAAACATCATTGTTACCTCCTGACAAGGGCTTTCCATATGTCGTCCAAGTCTTTTCAACCCCTCCTCTGCGGCATCAACAGCCTTGTTCAGTCGAAGCCAGTACTCCACAGGAGTCTCTCTTGCCTGTGGGACAGTGTTGTAGAAATCTGCCATGGGCATACATGAGTACGTCACTGGGGTAAAATGTTGCCTGAGGATGTCATAAATGATTTTAGGATTTTCTTGAGGCTTCAGGGATGTGTTGCTTCTCAGGGTTATTCTCAAAATGTCTTTAGCTTTGCCCATTAATTTACACGTGAGTTCAGCATGTTGTTCGTCCACGGGTGTGGCTCGTTTCTTGAAGTACACCTCCATCAACTCTTCCCACTCACAGACAGTGTTCTTGTCCGACCCATCTCCCCGAAAGACTGGAGGCTCTCGCACATCAGACTGTAGGACTAGCTTCGCACCAGTCAAGTTGAGGTAAGTGGGGTCACTGGGTAGTTGGCCTACACTGCTCTGAGCTTGTGTGCCACCAACACCTCTCCCTACACTGTCACTCCGTAACTGGTCTCTAATAGTCTGCCCTACCTGCTGTGCAATATGTGTTATCAGGTTACTCAATGCTGGGTCAGTTGTGCATGGGAGGCTTGAGGGGGTGAATCCTCCACTAGAACCAGAGGCTACATTATCAGGCATGCGAGTGGAACAGAGAGCTGGTGAGCCTACATTACATGCACCTCGAACTGGGGTGTGAAGTAACCCACTAACAGGTCTCCCTCTCTCAAAAGAAAAACTGGGATTATCAGTTAAAACTTTGTCCTCGTCCATCTCTCTAATAACATAAGTCATATTAAACTTAACTGTACACAACAAAATGTAAAAAAAAATGGCAAACTTAACCTTATGTCAAGAGCGACAATTCAAAATAGAAAGCAAAAGATTAGAGGATATTGTTTTCTTCGTATTTCTACACTTTAAAACATTGTTTTTTTCAATACCCAAAAATTAATCAAAAATAACCATGTAATGTGTAGCAACCTCCAGTGATCAAGCTGGTGTCGATCCACAGCTCCACAAGCAACGATGAACCAGTCCGGAGCGATGTGGATCCGGGTCACGGCACCACTGTAGCCAGCTTGGCTTGACACTGCCTCAGCTACGGACTTTGCGTTGTGTCTTTGGTTGTGTACAATGAGGCGCAGACGCATGCAGGTCAATTAGCTGGTGGGATTTATTTTCTGTTCAAAGAAAATAAAAAAAATATAAAATGAGTCCGGCACAGCACACCTCCACCGACCGTCTCTGCAACGCACGCATTTACAGAAAAGCACGTAAAACACCACAATAAAAACGGTCTCAGTGCTGTGACCGCGACTCCTCAAATTAACTTATATAGCACGCTCAATAAACATTGACACATCAGTTCAAACAGAAACTATAATTGAAATTCTTTTTCCACATTTCATGACGCCATATGCGTGAGCAACATCACATCTTACCTCTCCCCAGCAATGCTAAAGCTAAAGAGAGGCGAAACCGCGAAATGCACTGGAAATGACGCCGCTACTGTAACAAAGGTCAATAAAATAAACTAAAGCAATAAAATTAATTTTACAAAATACTAGCTCCCCCAAAACAAAGAAACAAAATTCTTATGTATGGAAAAAATAAACAATAACAGATTTTTGTGAAATCTAAACAACTAACACATCGGTCACACGTTCAAGGACCATGAGTCCTGACTCCTGCTGTCTCTTCTTCTCTGTACAGGTGGAAGAACTTTTGAGGGAGGATGAGGAGGAGAGCGAAGAGGAGAGCTCCATCTAGGTGTGGCTGACAGAACTACAACCAGTGGAGCCTGGTGGCTGGCGGACTGGTTCTCCCTACAAGCTGCTGTGGTTACTGGGACAGACGTCCCAGAAGCCACTGGTGGACCTTGCAGTACCACATATGGACTCTTGGATTGTTCTTGGCCTTCCAGTGAACCACTGCGTGAGCACTGGAGGTCAACCATGACTGACTGCTGTCCTCCTCTCTGGACACCACAATCTCACTTCCCATCTAAAAGTCATTGTGGTGGTTTAAAATGGAATATACATGGTGTGAGCAGCAAGGACACTAACGCCAAATAGTCTGTCCATTGATGGACATCTGCAGCTGGCAAGTGACCACAAGACAAGAATACGCCCTAGCAGGTCAGAGGTTGCAAGACCAGCTAGAGATCTGTTGGTATAGCCACTCCTTATAAGAAAGCAGCTGTAGCTTTGGTTCAAGTACAACACCTTATTGGGATGTCCATAGGACAGGAGACACTATTTTTGCCATGCTGGATTCTTAGAAACTGCGTGTACTCCAGCACATCAGGGGTTTTTTCATTGGGGGTTCATTGGGGGGTTTTTCATCGTCGGTGCGTCATAGGATGTTGTTGTCTTGTTTTTTGTAATTCTGGATGAACCCACGTTGCTGTACAATTTTTCATCTGTCAGTAAACCTGCAAGAAATGCCTCTGATCCTTGCCTACTATGCTTTATTTCAACTTTTGAACTGATTGATCAGCAACTATGGAAAGCTATGGAACATCAGTTGTGCAGGAGGACCCGGAAAGTATTGCACTGGCCCCGGGTCTTTCTTTTGGTACAACATCATGAAAAACTTTTGTTGGTGAGATCCTCTCACCATCTGATCACTGTTGGGAGTGGAGCCTTCAAACACTCCAATGACTGGACACTAATCAGAGACTGACCCCAACTAGAAGCAAAATCACTTTCATGGTGTTGTTCCCCCAGCAGGACTTTCCACAGGCTTCATTCTCATCAGCTGATCTGACCAAGCAACTCCAGGTTGAAGCTTCACGCTAGCTTTATTGTCAATGCTACAGTGTATGGACCATATACAGAGCATTGAGCTCTTGTTACTGGGCGGCCCATGGTGTGAGGAGAGAGCTGCTCTGTGCGAACGGAGCCACAAGCAGTTTGCATTCCAGTGCAGTGATTCCAGCCTCCAGTAGCACCTGAATGACACCTAGCAGCTAGTACGAGCTAACGGAGATAACAAGAACGTCAGAGCGCTGAATACAACCAAGTAGAGTGGACAATCAGATCTAGTAAAATGATTCACATTCTCTACTTCAGTACAGATACTTATCTGTACAGATACTCATAGTGCAGCTTCTGAAAGTGAATTGAAGTAAAAACTTTTTTCAGCCATTCATGAAACAAAACATTTGTTGATTAACTTTTGAAAAAGATTAAAAAGTTGTGACAGAATAATCTGGAGTGAATTGACCAGAGGTTAAAGGTCAGAGGTTTGACAAATTACAAAGGACATAATCAGTTTGATTATTTTCTTTAATCAAGTCCCGCCACTAATATGTGTATATATATAGATATATATATATATAGATATATAGATAGATAGATAGATATTTGTATACGTACCCATATAAGTACATAAATGTTTAAAGCACTGTTTTTCTTTACCAATATCATTTACCAATATCAAATCTCCACCTGCTTCTGTTTGCATGTTTAGGTAGATTGAGATGTATGTAGATCTGTTAGTAGCTTCAATGTGCTGTGAAATGTGGCATCTTCACAAACAGTTCTATCATTTCACTCAGGTGTCTCACCTCAGCAACAATCATAGTTTTTGCTTCTTCATGTTGTCCTTTGATTTCTTGTTGTTTTATTGCTTCAGCAGCAGTGAACCCCACACCACATCCATATTCTTCATATGTACACAGCGTAGGATGATCCACCGTCTCCAGTGTCGGGACAGCCATCTCATTGGCTCTTGGAGTGCGAGACCCCACCCCCGTCCCCAACCTTAAACTAGTGGATTTAGTTCTTTGACTTTAGTTCAGGTTTAGTTTTTCGTTGCCGTTCTTGTTTTGTTCTGACGTCTTCGTCCTCCCTCCAGAACTTCGTCGTGTCTTTGGCTCATAATTTTTCCCCAATCTCAAGCCACAACAAGGCGAATAGACAATCAACAAACTCACACACAACACACACTCACAGACACCCAGCTAATTGCTGATTGTGTCTTCATGGTCACTTTGGTGTCATACTGCTCCATGTCAACCATCTACTGTCACCAAAATAAATGTCCATTGAGTATGACGTGTTAGTTTGTATCGTTCAACTCCCTGTGTATCACCAAGAACTCCCCACTAATGAAACTGTAGTGAGACTGATCCAGATGTTTCTTACTGACGTCACTAACCAACCCGCTCGTACTGCATCCAGTCTCTTTTCACCTGATTCTGACGCCATCTAGTGGTGAAGGTAGGTACTGCGTTACATCCCCTTTCGACCACCCCTCAGGGTCCCTCTAGTGGCAAAAGTAAGAATTGCATGCAGGACCCATATACACATATTCAATGTCCCGTTTCCGTCTCTTAGTAAAACTGATTTAAATATGAATCAATCATCCTCCTCGACATCAGGCACAAGTAGGCGATCACAGATAGAGAGGCATGGTGTGTGTGTGTGTGTGTGTGTGTGTGTGTGTGTGACTACGTATTGTATGTGGTTTTCAACAATAAAGACAGAACCAGAATAATAAGAATAAATGCAAACTTTATACAACACTGGTACAAATGCAGCCAGCAACATCAACTCACGCGCCCTGGCCTTACCATATAAACTCAAAAGACAAACTACCAAACTACAATAACCACTGAACACTAGTAATAACTCCCCACCATCATATACGGCACTCGGTGAGAGTAATATTGGTTATCCGAGGCAGACTGTATTAACTCTGTCAAAGGTAAATGGCGCCACCTGCTGGCACTACACAGGTGGTGCATCCCAATCAAGCCCAAGTGAACTAATAGACTAAACCAGGAGCAGAGGAACAGCAGTCAGCAAACAACAGTGCAAATGAATGACAAAATAAAGAACTCACTTCTTCAATGATGCTCATAGAAACAACCGTGCTGCACAACACTGAATGAAGAGACATTATAGTGACTGAGGTTATACTGCTGTAAATACCCACGAAGAAGAGAGACAGCTGAAAAAGAACAGGTCGGAATGACGGTGGCCAACAGAGGTACAACACCGCCCCCAAAACAACACATGTCTGGGAGCTTTCTAACAGTGGCCACCTCTCTTTGAGCTGCAGCCAGTGATGGTCTTCATGCTCTCCCACACCTCCCTCATATTGTCGTTCTGCATCCTTTGTTCATTTTTCCTTCTGTGCTGCTCCTTCGCCTCCTTGACTTGGATTCTGAGTTCCCTCTGGACCCGCTTGAGCTCCTGTAGGTCACCATCTTTGAAGACCTTCTTCTCCTGGTTCAGAAGGTCCTTGATGTCACTGGTTATCCAGGGCTTGTTGTTGGCAAAGCAGCGTCCAGGTCGAACTGGAACAACAGCGTCCATACAGAAGTTTCTAAAGTCTGTAGTGCAGTCAACTGTGGTTGTGAGAGCCCTGCAATGCGTCCCAGTCTGTGGAGTCAAAGCAGTCTTTCAGAGGCTGCTCCATGTGACGAGCCTGTCTGTCCTGCCTTGTCTTGTCCAGTGGGTGAAGGGGCTGGGTTCTGGTCCAGGGCATGGTTCTGGTACTCTCTTGCCCTGGGGGTCCCCATCCGGGGGCCAGGTTGTGCTCCCTGTCCTCCCGGGTGGCGTCCCTCCATCCAGGGGTGTCTGCCTCCCAGCCCTCTGGTCCTGGCTCTTTGGGGGGCTGGTGGTCTCTGGCCAGGGGGGCTCACTGCTCTGGACCTCTACCCCACCGGCTCTGCGGGTAGTACGTCGTGCTCAGGCCCCCCGCCCCGTTGCCTGGTGTGGTGCACTGCAGCCTCGGTAGCTACGCTAACTAGCAGCTCACTGCCAGTGACGCACTCATACACACACACACACATTCAGGTACACACACTCCCACACCCCCAGTCATGCAATCACACACATAGACTTATACACATATAGGCATACACACACAGGTACACTGGCACACCCATACACACACATCTGTACACATTCACATTGTTTATTGTCTTACTTATATATGGTTGTATTATTGTATTTACTTAATTATGTATTTATTTTATTATTTTTTTCTGGATGAGTTCATCTGTTTACTATTTGAATGAGTTCATTTTTGGAACATTAACTATGTTTACAGAATACCTGTACATTGTAGCCAGTTGCTCTCCCAAGCCCTCACTTCCATCCCCTTTCTTCTCTCTTTTTCTCTCTCTATCCCTCCCTCAGTCCTGGCCAGAATATCAGTCATCCATAAAAACAGAATCAAACCAGTCATCAGGTAGTTCCTGAACCCACCCTGGGGTCACAAGCTGGACCATTGAGAATAAATTCTGTCAGCCATCATGAAGACATTCAGACACACATCTGGTGATCATTATGGCCGGACAGGACAAGGGAAAAAAGATTCCCCGTCTGTCATTGTCAAGAAACATTTGAACATTGACACCATCACCTACACTCACATATATATGTATGTGTATTTATTTATTGAGCAAAATTTAAAACAGTGCAAGGAGGGAACGAAGCCCAAAAGGGCTTGAACAGAGTTCCACTCCCATCATCTACAATAAATCCAAAGTCAAATGTCAACATAGGAAGAGTATAATTTAAAACAACAGACAACAATATAGAATACATTGAAAAGTTAAAACATAAAGAGATGTTTTTTCAGTCAGTGTATTTCAAGAAAACAAACAGTCTGTGTTGAGGCCAGTCAGGTTTTTGATTCATACACACTCATCCTTTCATTGTTTGCTGAGGGCTTCTGTTAACTGCTGTCTCCCTCCTCCACAGTCACTGGGTGTGAACCAGAGCTGCTCTGAAGTGCTGCTTGATAGAGCTAACAGGAAGTAGCCATCTGCACAGGGCTGCTGCTGATAGTGGAGCATCACGTGTGCTTCAGTAATCATCCAATCAAGAGTGTTGTGCTATGACTTTGGGGTTGACTTGTCAGGGGGAAGTAGTGGAATTCTGGGTGTCTATTTTTGTTTTGCTTGTGAGAGTAATGGTAGGAGCCTCTAATGTGGATTGAATGCCTTCTATTGGCTGCTTTTGTGATTTGCCACTTCATTGTGGGTTGGTCCAGAGGGAGGGGCTTGCTAGTTAAAAGCCTCTGACCACCAAGGCTCAGGTGGTTGTGATGAGGCAATTAAAAGCAGAAATAAGGCATTTAAAGTCTTAAAACAGAATGATAATGATCAGAGCCTGATTGAATATCAAAGATCACAAGCCAGGGTAGGAAGAATCATAAAGTGTGCAAGGAAAGAATATTGGCAAAGGTTTTGTAACTCAGTAGGGAGGGAAACAGAAATATCAAGAATATGGGGAATGATTCAAAGAATGAATGGGCTTAAAAAGGGGTTTAGATGCGGTAAGGGAGAAGGAAAAAGCTGATATGTTGGTGAAAACATTACGAAGAATTCATAGAATTCTTCGTAATAGGAAAAGGACAATAAGGGAGAATGAAGCTTTGTTGCACTGTGAAGGGGATACAGAGGAGTTCATTAATACACCATTTACTAAAGCAGAATTGAATGGAGCTTTAAAGAGGACAAAGCCATCAGCTCCAGGTAAAGATCAAATATGTTATATATTGATAAATCACCTTAGTCAAACATCAACAGAGGTATTGCTGGAGTTGTATAACAAAGTCTGGGAGGAAGGGAGATTAGCAAGCAACTGGAAAGAGGCTGTGGTGCTTCCAATAAGTAAGCCAGGGAAAGAATCTTCACACCCAATGAATTATAGGCCCATTTCCTTAACATCAAATATTTGCAAAGTAATGGAGAAAATGATAAAAGATTAAAGTATTTTTTGGAAAGTAAAGGGTACATAGTAAAATATCACAGTGGTTTTTGGAAGGGCCGTAATACTATGGATGCACTGATGTGCTTAGAGCATGAAGAAAAGCACAGATTAATAAAGAACGTGTGATAGTAGTGTTTTTTCATATTGAAAAAGCATATGATATGTTATGGAAAGAAGGGCTGCAAATTAAACTTTTTAAAATGGGGGTAAGAGGGAAAATTGACCAATGGATAAAAAATGTTCTACAAGATAGAGAGATACAAGTTAGAGCAGGAAATGAGTACTCAGGAAGTGTTAGGCTGGAGAATGGAACGCCACAAGGGAGGATTGTGAGTCCATTATTATTTTCAGTCATGATTAATGAAGTATTTTCACAACCAATATGAAAATACTGGTTGAAAATATGAAAATATGAAAATATGAAAAACAGCTGTCATTTGTTTGCAGATGATCAGCTACAAAAAAATGCAAGAAGCTATTTTAAAAGTAGAGAAATGGGCCAATAGTTGGGTATTTAGATTTTCAGTTGATAAAACCAAAGCAATGATTTTTACAAGGAAAAGAATTGGGAAGGAAGTTCAGTTCAAATGATATCATCAGGATTTGGAGAAGGTGAAGCACTTTAAACTACTGGGGATATGGTTTGATGAAAGACTCACGTGGGCAGTGCACATTCAGAAGATGATGGACAAATGTAAAAAGCTTATGAATGTCATGAGAATGGGGAGCAAATAGAAAAGGCCTAAGATTTATGTATATAGGATTAGGCAGATCTCTTCTGGATTATGGGGTGATAGTTTATGGTTGAGGAGCTCAACACTTGAAAAACTAGATCAAGTACAATATCAGTGTTTAAGATGATGTACGGGTGCATTGAAATCAACTCCTGTAGCAGCATTACTGCTAGAAATGGGAGAGCAGCCGCTGGAAATAAGAAGGGAACAACTCACAATAGATTATTGGGTTAATTTACAGGGTCATAGTCAGGATCATCCAGCACAAGTCACTTTAAAAGCATGCTGGGAGAAGGAGAGGAGGAGAACAAAGAGCTTTGGATGGACAGTGAGAGAAAAAGCAAAACAACAGCAGATAGATCAGCTACAGATCAGCCCAACAGTGCCCATACCACTAATACAGCCATGGTTCTTTCCAGAGTTGAATGTGGATCTATCAATATTAGATCAAAGGAAAGACAAGAGTAGTATTCAGTACAAGCATATATTGACAGCTATTACAGTTCCATACATGTAGCAGTATGCTGTTAATCGTCCTCTCATTACAGTGACCCTCCCCTTTGATTACCTGGCTTTCAGTAGCCAATCATTGCCAAGAGTCTGCCATAAAGGCAGATGGTAATCATCGGGTTGGCCTCTGATTTTGAGGACTGAGACACGCCCACTTCCTGGCCCTCCGGTGGCCGTAATCAAGCAGCTAGAGAAAACACTGCTGCTTTGTCTTCACCTGTTTTGTCTCTGCTCATTTTTGCCCCGGTTTCGCTTCTCCTACCTACGCTGACTATCCCGCTGCAGATCGTACCTGCCACTTGCCAACATTGCAATTGTGGTCCTGATCGGTTCGATCTGGGTCTCTGGGAGTTGTGGGTTTTGGTCCGATGCGAGGAGGACGTCTTTTAGATATTTATATGTATTGATATCACGGTTTGGCTCCAGATTCTTGCAGTTACTTTTGTTTGTTTGTTTGTTTGTTTGTTTGTGTTTTATTTCTTAATTGCCCCTTAACTTTTTTTTGTTCGATTAAATACCTTATTTACTTTGTCCTTTTATTGTTGTTGTGTATTGTTTTGTTAAGATTCACTGTTCCTCCCCAATTTCTTTTGTTTGTGTTGTCCACGAGTTAGTATTTCAGTTATCATTGATTGATTTTGTGACGGCCACCCATTGTCGTGAGCCTGCTATGTGTTTTCCCCTGCGTGTGTGTGTGTCTGTGTGTCCCAGCAGGTATCGCAGTGAGCGTGGTTACTGTGATTGGGGAGCACCTGGCCAGTCTCCCCAAGGCCTATAAAGCCTGCAGTCATCACCCAGCCGCTCTCTCTCCAGCATCTGACAGACCTGCTCCTCCAGATGCTTCTGTTAATCTTTTGTTTTGAGGCTGAGGCCTATTTCATTTCATTTCGCACCTCTTAACAATTGCATACATGATATTAACATTTGCAACCAACAGCAGACACACTGATAAAACTATGACACACATTCCATTGAGTTACTTTTTTGTGTCATTTATTTGAATAAATCAAGATTATTTGCGTCGTCTATCCGCATGTTCCCTCTGGTCATGGCTTTTTGAGAGCCGAGTCGTGACATATGGGGGCTCGTCATTCATGTGTCATTCATAGTAGCGTTGTGAATGGGCTTCGAGCCGACATGACGTCAACATGCTAGTGCAACGTGACAACGATAGGGTGGGAAAATTTGAATAGTTTTCTCTCGGGATGCGCGGTGGATGTTCTGTTGCAGCGTTTCAAGGTAAGATGAGTGTCGGTTGGTGTCCACTGTTTTACTGTGTCAGACGCACATTTCCCTGATAGGTTGTAGCAGCGTTGCTCCTTTGGGCTTCGCTGGGTTTTGATATTTTTACTAGTGTTGGGGTGAAAGCGGTTAGAGCTTTGCACGGGAACATGGCCGTGGTTATGGTGTTGTAGCCACGACAATCGGTGGCTTCATCATACCAGCGGTATCCAATGCGTAAGTACCCGCCACAAGTAGCCTCATGAAGACTAGGGTGCAGTCAGTGCAGTGTAGTTTTGGTGAGGCAGCTCAGTCAAAGGGGATTGTGTGTTCTGTTTGGAGGCAAGACTAGCCTCGTGTTCACCTGACTGTCACTTATTTTTTGCTTTGACGTTGTGAGGATTGTTATATCTTGTATGCCATGGCTGGAGTTGGTGAATTTCTGAAATCACCTTTGGTGAAATTATTGGACGGGCATACAAAAGAGCAGTTATTGAAACTTGTGGAACATTTTGATATTGAGATTTGTGATAAACGTTTAAAAGATACTGTGAAAAGTGTGCTGAAAGCCAATTTGTTGGAGAGGAAGGTTTTAGAAGAGGGTGCAGAAATAAGTTCTCTTCCATGTACGGTAGATGAGACTGGTATAAATCCATCAACATGTGCGTTAACGAACAGCAAAAGGAAATGTTAATTCTGCAATTAAAACACGATGAAGTTATGCATGTCATGCAACAACATGTCATGCAACAGTAGCCTAGACGCTATGAGACCCAGAGTGAACAACCTGCTGCAGTCTGAGCACTAAATTCAGATCATGTTCATTCTCATGAGTATTTTTATTCATTGACTTTATTTCATTCATTTGGATTTGTGTGATGAAGGATGTGTGACATTTACACTTATTGTCATTTATTGATCTCATTGTTTCTCTGCTCTTGTTCACTTTGAACTATTTGAATAAAATAACATCAGTAATGCGGTATTGTGGTTGTGGTCGGGTGGGGGGGCAATAGGACTTGATGCATAACTCACAACATGTATCCCACATGTACATATATGTAGACTAGATCAGGGAACCAGCTGATATTTCCAAACTCATCCAGACAAACTGACAAAATGATGAAAACTAAACCACACACATTGCATAGATCTGCCATCAGTCTATGCAATGTATGCAAGAAATCAAAGCCATCAGCAAAAGGCCATTCAAACATAGCACAGATATAGATTAGACAGACAGCTACATACTCAAAACATAGTCAGTGTTCAGCATTAAGAGGAGAATAAACACTGTCACCAGATCTCTGGTGACAGTGTTTATTCTCCGCTCTCTCTTGCTCTCTCTCTCTCACACACACACACAGCATCATGTGACTTCCTGGAAGTGTGGGAGCAGTTGAGGCGGCTGGATGGGAGGAGCCACAGTGAGCAGCAGATACAGGAAAAGAAGCCTGAAGTGAAAGTTGTTCTTTCTCAGGCTCCATTTTGAGGCGAAGCAGCAGCAGCAGCAGCAGCAGCAGCAGCAGCAGCAGCAGCAGCAGGTGAGTCCTGGCTGACTGAATAACTCATTCAGTGTGACGTTGGTTGATTTCTTCCTGTTCTCTCACTCCCAAGTGGAAGTCAGAGTGTTCTGAGCTCACTGCCTCACTTCCTGATTACAACCAGCTCACAAGATGAGTGTTCGAGTGGAGGAAGAGGAGGACGGAGCAGCAGCGTCTCCAGAGTTCAGCTGTGTGTCTCTGAAGAGTCACCACTCAAAGCATCAACCTCCAGACTTCAGTGATGAACCTGGACCTCCTGAGACACCGTAAGAACACTGTGTGTGTGTGTGTGTGTGTGTGTGAAGCTGGATCCAGTGACGTCAGTGTTGACACTGCAGCTCCTTCACATTTCAAAGTGTTGAAATCCAGTTCAGTCCAAAGTCAAACAAGCATCACTGGAGAGAAACACAACCCAGTGTTGACTTCAAAACTGACCAGAGCTGATGAAATCATTTCTACTGGGCAGACTGGGAGCAAAGCATCATGGGAATTATAGCTGATTTAGAGCCAAAGATTAAAATAAAGTTAATGTCAAAGACAAAATGAAGAATTTAATTAAAAAAATTAAAAAGTGACGAGTTGATCAAAGTGTCTCCATCCACAGGAGGAGGAAGAGGAGGAAGAAGAGTGGTGGGTGTGGAGCAGCACTGCAACCTGCCAGTCACACCCAGACTGATCACAGTAAGACTGTCCACCTGCGCCTCCTTCACTTCTCCCTCTGAGATCATGTCAGGACCTCCAGTGAGAAGACTCACTGAGGGACGTTGAGAGCAAACAGTCACACAGCAGCTTCACCACAGCAGCTGAAAAGTTGTGGAGAGAAAATGATGCTCACGCTGTCACACTGATGTTTTCTTCTCCAACCTTTTCTCTGCTCCAGAGGCTGATGGTCTGCAGGAGCTTCTACAGCAGCATAAGATCAGTCTGGAGAAGAGATGTGAACGTGTGATTGAAGGTGAAGAAGCAGGAAGTCAAACCCTCCTCAACAGCATCTACACTGAGGTCTACATCACTGAGGGACTGAGTGAGGAGGTCAACAGACAGCATGAGGTCAGTCAGCTGGAGACCAAGAAGAC
>CM020507.1:23545428-23557948 GCA_009823395.1 Thamnaconus septentrionalis
AGGAAAACCAGAGGACCTTTATTTTCTACTAATCAAAGACTTCAAACTATATTGATGGTTGTATATGAATCTTTCAGCAATAAATCTGGACTGATTTTACACACTGAACCTCTGAGGCAAAATGAATCAATGAATTCCAACATTTTGAACAGCTGATCAGTGGTCACATGACTAAACAGGTTGAAATTAAACATTTTATTGTGGTGATTAATTATTTTATTATTATTTTTGTGTTTTTTTCTTTAATGGCCAATATAGTGTGATAGACATTGAGCATTTTTAATTTCAGACACCATCATTTATCCTATATTCAGGTTGAAGGGCTGCAGTTTGTCAGAGATCAGCCGTGATTGGCTGCTCTCAGCTCTGAAGTCCAACCCCTCCCACCTCAGACACCTGGGCCTGAGTGAGAACCAGCTGCAGGATTCATCAGTGAAGGTTCTGAGTGGTTTTCTGGAGAGTCCAGACGGTAAACTGGAGACTCTAAGGTCAGTACTGGTTTGGAACCAGTGGATGATGGTTTCAGCACCAAACACAGTTCATCACACATGTTGAATAAACATTGGACTGAAGGTTGATTCATATCAAAATGACATCCAAAAATATGAAAACTTCGTTCTGTTCATGTTTGAAGTTAAAAAAAAAAAAAAAAGTCATCAGTGGTCATGTGACCAAACATCATTTCAACACACATTAGTTTTGGACTGAGGATTTAAATTCAAGGTTACATTTTCTGTAGTGTCGGATTCTGAAGTCGACATTTCACTTTGATTTTCAGAGTGATGACATCCTGGAAAAACTCTCCATCATTATAAACTCTCCATCATTTACTCTCTATTCAGGTTGGAGAACTGCAGTTTGTCAAAGATCAGCTGTGATTGGCTGCTCTCAGCTCTGAAATCCAACCCCTCCCACCTCAGAGAGCTGGACCTGAGTAGGAACCAGTTGAAAGATTCATCAGTGAAGGAGCTGAGTGGTTTTCTGCAGAGTCCACACTGTAAACTGGAGACTCTGAGGTCAGTTCACCCTCTTCACTATACAACTTGTATCACTCTTGTTATTGTTGTCATGATTTTCACTTCACTGCTGTTGGAAATTCAATTTGCAGTCAGTGGTTTGTGTTTGAAATGAGTGAAACTGGGTTTGAAGGTACAGTGTGTAAAATCCCACCACCTAGTGGTCAGATTTCAGATTGCAGCGCTTAGTTTCTGGCCCTCCCTCTCCCCTTCTTGCCAGTGAACTATGGTGGCCTTCCAGCATCATAAAGGATGTGGTTGACAGCAAAGGTGTCTAGTTCTCTGTATAATGATAAAGTTCCATCAATACACATATTACAACCATCTATCAGCATCACAATCAGTCATCGTCACAGCAGACAGTCCAGTGCTAGCATGATTTTTCCACACATTTGGCCACCAGCAGTGGCCTGCTAGCACTAGCATTAGCCACCTGTATGAGCACTTAGATACTGTAGATAGATCCAGCTGGACTCAGCAGAAGGTCAAGTGTCAATGCAGGTTCTATCATCTCAGTCAGTTCAGTATTGATGAGCAAGATGCAGAAAAGATTCCACTGCATTTCAGTCACTTAATAACCATTTGTTGTCAGCATTTGCTTTATTAGAGGATTCCAGCCTCCAACCATCAACATGAAACTGTCTCTCAAACTGATCTTCCCAACCAGCCGCCTACAAACATGGCAGTGCAAGATAGCCAGGACCTTTGACCTTCTGTCTGTTTCTATAAAGAACCATTCTAACGGCAGAAAAACCAGAGGACTTTTATTTTCTACTAATCAAAGACATCAAACTATATTGATGGTTGTATATGAAGCTTTCAGCAATAAATCTGGACTGATTTTACACACTGAACCTTTGAGGCAAAATGAATCAATGAATTCCGACATTTTGAACAGCTGATCAGTGGTCACATGACTAAACAGGTTGATATAAAATATGTTATTATGGTGATTAATTATTTTCTGATTATTGTTGTGCTTTTGTTTGGTTTAATGAACATTATAGTGTTATAGACATTAATATTTTTAAATTCAGATAGTGATGAAAACACACTCCATCATTTATTCTTTATTCAGGTTGAGTTACTGCAGGTTGTCAGAGATCAGCTGTGATTGGCTGCTCTCAGCTCTGAAGTCCAACCCCTCCCACCTCAGACACCTGGACCTGAGTAGGAACCAGCTGCAGGATTCAGGAGTGAAGGTGCTGAGTGGTTTTCTGGAGAGTCCAGACGGTAAACTGGAGACTCTGAGGTCAGTACTGGTTTGGAACCAGTGGATGATGGTTTCAGCACCAAACACAGTTCATCACACATGTTGAATAAACATTGAACTGAAGGTTTATTCATATCAAAATGACATCCAGAAATATGAAAACTTCAAGTTTGAAGTTAAAACAGGTGATCAGTGGTCATGTGACCAAACATCATTTCAACACACATTAGTTTTGGACTGAGGATTTAATTTCAAGGTGACATTTTCTGTAGTGTCAGATCCTGAAGTCGACATTTCACTTTGATTTTCAGAGTGATGACACCCTGGAAAAACTCTCCATCATTATAAACTCTCCATCATTTATTCTCTATTCAGGTTGAGGAGCTGCAGGTTGTCAGAGCTCAGCTGTGATTGGCTGCTCTCAGCTCTGAAGTCCAACCCCTCCCACCTCAGAGAGCTTGACTTTGGTTGGAACCACCTGAAGGAATCATCAGTGAAGCCACTGATGGATCTTGTCCACAGCAGAGACTATCAACTGGAGAGTGTGAGGTCAGTACTGGTTTTGAACCAGTGGATGATGGTTCCAGCACCAAAGCCTGTTGATCCCACAGCAGAGGTCCAGTGTTCCCAGTCACAGTGTGAGAGGAGGATGGTGACGTCCAGCCGCTCCTCATTCATCCAACATCTGCTGCCAAACTGCTTCTTCTCTCAGTTCACCACTCAATTATTGATCAGTTCATCTTCATCAAGCCTCAGTATCAGTCCAACACTCCATGGTCACATGACCTTCATATGTTCCACACTTGACATGTGACTGAGAGTCTGCTTCTTCTCACTAGTCACTCCATTATCTCCAGCAACAGTCAACGTCTCTGTGATGATGCGTTCAAGGACCGTGAGTCCTGACTGCTGCTGTCTCTTCTTCTCTCTGCAGGTGGCAGGATGAGGAGGAGAATGAAGTGGAGAGCTCCATCTAGTGGTTGCTGACAGAACTACAACCAGTGGAGATGAGTGACACGCCGAGGCTCCGCCCCTCCTCCACTTGCAAGCTGCACACACACACACACACACACCAGTGGGCGTGTCACGACCTTTGACCCCAGTGGAGCCTGGTGGCTGGTGTAGTGTCTTTAGCTTTGACCCTTCTCCTGCAGGCCTTTTGCCTGTATTAGGAGAACAGATCCCTCGTTCGCGCTGCTTCTGCATTAGGCAACCTGCCCTTGGAAGGCTTCATCTCAACTCCCTAGGAAGACTGTATAAATAACACATTCCAACTCTAGTCAGTAACTTTCCCATCCTTTCACCTTCTGTGTTACAATTGTCTCTTTGTCCTCCTTATATGTGCCTGATGGCGAGACCTGTGGGTATAAGGAGGTGATATTCTAACTATTCTCTGAGAGATTGTGAGAGCGTCTGTGCATCTGGACACACAGCCTCCCCAGGCTTTCTAGACGCCTGTTTTGATACCTGACTTCTTTGAAATAAACCTGTTTTTATGCAACTGAGTCAGTGTCCACGAGGATTCCTTCAACATCCACACTTCACTGCTGCAACCTGAAGAATCCACTATATATCTATCTATCTATCTATCTATCTTTCTATAATTCCTTCCACAGAATGAGGTCTCAAAACAAAAATATTTGCATGAAGCACCAGTTGTTGGGTCATTGACTTAAGGGGAGCTGGAATGGCCTTCATCACCCTGATCGAACAGTTGAGGTTGTATTTAGCACAGAAAAAATCTCCCTTATCATTCATCCAATGAGAAAATGCCAATATTCCCTTATCCAACCAAGTATCCAAAAACAATGACTCACCCCAAAAGAGAACATATCTGCTATTCCATAAGGGAGAGTTATGAGGAGTACAGTTGTGTTTGTACAAGAGGTTCCAGTAAAGGAGAACTTGCTGGTGATAGTCAGAAAGTTTTACAGGTAGTTTCCGAACATCAAAATCACATGGCAACAGAAAATCAATGCCACCCAGTTTTTGGAAGATCACCGTAGGGACATTAAACCAAAGAGAAAGAGCAAAGCCATCTTAACTTCAAGACACCATTCATGGCTGAAAAGTCTATGACATTTAGGCCACCATCCTCAACAGTCTTCACCAGGTCAGCTCTTCTTATATACTGACATTTGTTTTTCCAAATGAACTTAAAATTTATAGTGTTAATGTGCTTCATAGTTTTGTCTGAAATGTCTACAGGAAAGGCAGGGTAAATTGTTCTGGACAGGCTTTCCTTCTTAGAAAGTAACACCCTTCCAAATATTGTATTGTCTCTCTGTAGCCAGGAGTTGAGAATAGTTTTACATTAAGCGATATTTTCCCTCTGCCTTACTTCTTTGTTTTTTCTAATAACAATACCAAGGTATTTCACTTGGTTTTAACCGCAATATTACAGATCGAGAGAGCAGGCTGATCATGACGGGCAAAAGTTTCACATTTATCAATATTCAATCTTAGACCAGATGCTTTGGAGAATTGATGGATGTAATCAACCACTATTGGAATTTGTATCGCATCTTTCAAAAACAATGTCGTATCGTCTGCAAATTGACTTATGAGAAGATTCTTCTCCCGAATTTTAATTCCTTTAACATCAGTGATTTTTATCCTAATCGCGAATAATTCTGCCACCGGAATAAATAATAAAGGAGAGGTGTTGCAACCCTGTCTGATACCCCTGTTGACTCCGAATCGTGTTCTAAAGTCACAGAGCTGTTGATATCATTGTACAACAACCCAATCAAACAATGAATTTTTGACCAAAACCAAAATAATTTAGTGTATTTAGTATAAATGGGTGCTCAGCAGAATGGAAAGCTTTATAGAAGTCTAAAAAGAGAATGAACCCCTCCAGTGATAACACATGACTATAATCCTCCAGATCCATAACAAGGCGAATATTATTGTGGATCGATGGGCCACCTAGAAAACCAGATTGTGTATCATCGACGAGGCGTGACAAACCTACTTTCATTCTAGTAGCTATACATCCAGAGAGCAATTTATAATCAGTGTTTAGAAGAGTAAAGTTATCTAAGACTCTCTTGTCTTTATTATGTTTAGCAATGGGCGTTATTAGTCCTTGTTTCATCCTGGGCATCAGCTCCTTCTTTTCAATACATTCCTGAATCGCCCTGAACAATAAAGATCTTACTTCATCCCAGAACAAGCGGTAGAAATTATCAGTGAGCCCGTTCGTACCAGGAGCCTTGTTCAACGGCAACCCAAGACAGACAGCATCCAACTCTTGTAATAACAAGTCTGAATCACAAAGTTCTCTGAATGTTTCATCCAAGACAGCTTTAAAATTCTCAATCTGGGCAAAGAAGCTCATTGAGTGAGCTGGAGAGAACTCAGAGGAGTAAAGGTTGCTGTTAAACCTCAAGACTTCTTTTTCAATCATTTTTTTTTTATCTTTGAATTCACTTCCATTGATTAACAGGCTCGATGTTGCCTTGTTGTCTTGTCTTTTCTTTTCAACCCTGCTGAAGTAAAAGCTGTTTTTTTTTTCACCCTCTTCCATCCATTTTGCTCGCGATCTTATAAAAGCACCTTCAGCTCTCTTCAGACAAATATCATCAAGTTTGGACTGTAAAAGCATTAGATTTTCCTTTTCTTTCGAAGATAGATTAGGTTTGCTACAACATCTGCTGATCTCGCTGAACAAGTTATTTTCTTCACTTCTTTCCCTGTTTAATTCCTTGCTAAATCTAATGGAGAATTATCTCATTTTGTATTGGGCATATTCCCATTTATTAATTGAATTATCCATGCAGACATTCATTCATTCATTCATCTTCTATACCCGCTTTTTCCTTTTCAGGGTCACGGGGGTCTGCTGGAGCCTATCCCAGCTGTCTTAGGGCGAAGGCAGGGTGACACCCTGGACAAGTCGCCAGTTCATCGCAGGGCCCATGCAGACATCATTTTCTATATTTAGTAATAATTCTCTTATTTCCGCACAGTATTTTTCATTCTGCAGAAGGTTAGCGTTAAATTTCCAGTACCCTTGGTTTTTCGTTCTTGCATAAGACGCATTTAAAGTAATTCCTATTAAACAGTGGTCAGTTAAAGGAGCTCTGGTAACTAAACAATCAGAAATCAGATCTTCAAGTGAGGCAGCTGAAAGCCAGTAGTCGATTGTCGATTAGGCGGTACCATTAGTTGTCTACCAGGAGTATTGCTTCTGCCCTACATTTTGATTTCTCCAGATGTCGACCAAACTATTGTCTCTAATAAAGTCTGTCATAAGGGAGTTATACTGGTGAGTTACAAATTTAGACGGCCATCTGTCTTCCCATTCGTCAGGCACCATATTCCAGTCACCCCCCAGTAGAACAAAGTCAGTGGGATGGAGCACTTTAAGCTCAGCTATATTTTCAGTAACTTTTCTTAAAAGTTGTCTGTTCTGGGCAACAGAATTGTAACCATAAACATGGACCAAAATCAAAAAGTAGCTTTCAACTTTCAAAACTGCAATTACCGTAATTTCCAGACTATAAAGCGAACCTGAATATAAGCCGCACCAGCTAAATTTAGGGGGAAAACAAATGTGTTCATATACAAGCCGCACTGGACTATAAACCGCAGGTGTTTCGTCAGGAAACGGGTCAGCGGAGCGGATCGGTTCGGCGGCTGCGAGTCTGCGACTCTGGACTCGCACCGCGGATCCTGTTTGCGGGGTCCCGCTGCGAGCGCGCCGTGCTCAGAAATATTATGTGATTGACTTGTTGTGTGTTCACCCTTTTCTATTAATATAGAAATGATCAGTTTTTCTCTATTTCCTTCTTTGACAGCTATTTCGACTGCCTTTAACTTAAAAGCTGCATCATATGCAATTCTTCGTTTGTTTTCCATAATGAGGGTTTGTGCATGAAAACTTCCTTTGCGCAAACTGTTGAATGTATTGAACTTGCGTTTACTTCCGTTTCTTATTGTGCCCAAGCAGTTGCCGTAGGGCTACGTTCGCGCATGCGCAGTGCAAGAATAAAAGACACGAGCTGTTGCTAATCACCCCGTCTACGAGCGTGCTTCCAGTACAAAAAATATATTACATGGTGTCAGAAGTCTAAAAAAAAAAAAAAAGAAAGAAAGAAAGTAAGGAAGAATGACCATGCCACAGTTTGATCACCCGAAGATCGACTGGGACGCCTCGGATTTATATAAAGAATTCGAGAGGTTCCGAAGTCACACGTCGTTCGTCTTTGACGGCCCCCTCTCCGGCATAACGGCGAAGCAGCAAGCCGGATGGCTAGGCACGTGGGTCGGAGAGCAAGGCAGAGAGGTCTACAAGACACTCGCCTGGGAGGACGGAGATAAGGAAGACCCGGTGAAGGTACTGGACAAATTTGCCAATTACATTAGACCTAGAAAGAACAAGAGGATAGCCAGGCACCGTTTCAAACAAAGGAAACAAGGGCCAACTGAAAGCTTTGATAACTTCCTAAAAGAATTAAGGCTAATTCTAATGGACTGCAGTACACCGATCCCGACGACATGCTCGTTGGGACGCCATTATCGCGGGGTGAGAGAGAAGCGAGTTCAGGAACGGCTGCTCGAAGAGGCGAGAGCCTCACGTTAAACAAAGCGATAGAACTTCCTCAACAATTCGAAATATCCCAGATGCAAATGAAAATCGTCAGAGACGAAGATTCTCAGATATCAGCAGTGACTGTTAAACCCAAACACTTCACACCAAGTAAGAAGATGCCCTTCAAAGGTAATTCTAATTACCGAAAGCAAGCATCAATCAACTCACCGAAGTCGTGCACCAAGTGTGGAAAGGACCCGCAGCACAAGTGGAATCAAGGCAAGTGCCCGGCAAAAGGCTCAGTCTGTTCGTACTGCCACAAACCAAACCACTGGGCAACTGTGTGCAATAAGCGTGCAGTCAGCACTGTCACCGTCGACCCAAAGCATGAACCTTCAGATGATGAAGAAATCTTGAGCATAAACACAATTCAACCCAGTGACCCCAAAAGTGATAAATGGGTGGTAGAGTTAGAAATTCTAATGAAAAAAGTACTATTCAGAATTGACACAGGCGCAAAGTGCAATACACTGACGCTCCACAGTTATCAGTTACTTGCTCACACAGGAGAGCTACGGCGCTCTGGAATAGTACTGCGCTCATACTCAAATCATCAGCTAAAGCCTGTAGCTGCTGTTAGCCTAGAAGTAAGCTCATCAAAGAGCAAAACAAGTGCAATGTTTGAGATCTTGGACATTGCTCAAGAAAATGTGCTCAGTGGCACTACAGCTGAGGCATTGGGATTGATCGCACGCCTTGACTTACTAAAGTGTAATGCAAAGAAGCACTGCGTACAAAACGCCACCAATGAAGAAACACAGTGTGTTCCCGTTGGACTTGATGAGTTCCCAGAACTAACACGCACCACTGGAACCTTGCCAGGAAAATATTCCATAAAGCTTGAACCAGGGTCAAAAGGTATAGTTCATCCTGTACGCAGGCAACCAGCTGCTCTCAGAGAGAAAATAATCGAAAAATTAGCTGAAATGGAGCAAGATGGCTACATCACTAAAGTTGAAGAGCCTACTTAGTGGGTGAGTTCCATGGTTGCAGCAGTGAGAAATGACAAAGTGAGGATCTGCATAGACCCTAGTGACCTGAACAAAGTCATCAAAAGAGAACACCATCCCATGCGCACTGCAGAAGAAGTGGTCTCAACGATTCCAGGCGCCAAAGTCTTTTCAGTCCTAGATGCAAAGTCAGGTTTTTTACAAATTGAGCTTGATGAGCCATCATCTTTCCTCACAACCTTCAATACACCTCTTGGTTGGTTTAGATGGCTCAGGCTTCCCTTTGGCATAAAATGCGCTCCCGAAATCTTCCAACGTATAATGGATCAAATGCTTGTAGGCATTCCAGGAGCCATAAGCGTGATGGACGACATCCTTATAGCAGCTCCTACAGTTAAGGAACATGATTCAATCTTGCGCAAAGTTGTCGAGAGAGCTACAATCTACAAACCTAAAGCTCAACTTCAACAATGCCATGTTCGCCAGTCATCAGTGCCATACGTCGGACATCTGATAACAGCCGACGGCCTGAAACCTGACCCAGCAAAGGTGGAAGCAATTCGTCGTATGCCAGCACCGTGGATAAAGAAGGTATCAAGCGTTTTTTGGGCTTCATCACATACCTATCAAAATTCATACCTAACCTCAGCGAAGTGGATGCACCGCTACGGCAGCTCCTAAAAAGGGATGTTGAGTTTTTGTGGCAACCTGCTCAACAAATAGCCTTTGACAGATTGAAAGAGTTATGTTCACATCCCCCAGTGCTTAAATATTTTGACCCCGCAAAGCCTGTCGTGATATTTTGCGACGCAAGCAGCAGTGGACTAGGAGCAGTTCTACTGCAAGATGACCAGCCAATTGCCTTCTCCTCAAGGTCTCTTACAGACGCCGAAACACGCTATGCGCAAATCGAGAAAGAGACACTTTCTATTGTTCACGCTTGCACAAAGTTCCACAATTACATATTTGGAACACACGTCACCGTATATAATGATCACAAGCCCCTCGAAGACATATTCAAGAAACCTCTGTTGTCTACGCCAATGCGAATACAGAGAATGCGTCTTCGTTTGCAATGGTATGACCTGACTGTGAGATACAGAAGAGGGAAAGACATGGAACTTCCTGACACACTCTCCAGAGCACAGCTTTCTGAGAAAACACCAGAAATGAATGGTTTGGAATGTATCTCAATGCTAAACTTTGTCTCTGTCAGTGACCAGAAGTACACAGAACTACAAGAGCTGACAAAAGAAGAGCTCAGCAGTCTCCAACAAGTCATCCAAAGTGGGTGGCCTGAACACATACGTGATGTGCCCACTCCTGTGCAGCCATATTGGGACTCCAGAAGCCAGCTCGCATTGTTAGGTGGAATAATCTACAAAGGACTACGGATCGTAGTGCCCCCCACCATGCGTGAACCCATGTTGAGGCTCATACACCAGTCACACATGGGGATAGTCAAGAGTAAACAGCGAGCACGCGAGGCCCTCTACTGGCCAGGGATGAGCGCACAAATTGAAGAAGTGGTAAGAAACTGCAGTCTGTGTGCAGACTTCCAGAACAAGCTGCCCAGTGAACCACTCAAACCGACAGAAACACCTGAGTTGCCCTTTGAAGAGGTAGCATCAGATCTCTTTGAGTTTGAAGGGAAACAGTACATACTACTTGTAGACTTCTTCTCGAAGTTTATTGAAGTTGATGGATTGAGAGACACCCGCAGTCGCACAGTGATTGAGACATTAAAAGCACAGTTCAGCAGACACGGCATACCTGCAACTATACGATCTGACAACGGTCCACAGTACTCCTCAGAAGAGTTTAAAGACTTCTGCAAGAGCTACAGCATTGTTCACGTCACATCTTCACCACATACACCACACTCAAACGGTGAAGCAAAGCGTGCAGTGCAAACCGTTAAGAGGCTCTGGCGCAAGGCATCAGACAAGCACCTCGCACTGCTAGACTATAGGACCACTCCCCTTGAGTCAGTAGGTCTCTCACCAGCTCAACTACTCATGGGAAGAAGGCCACGAAACAAACTTCCTACAGCACGCGAACTCCTCGCACCAGCAGCCTATGACCCACTAAAAGTCAAGCGTCTTTTAGATCAAACCAAAATTAATCAAAAGTACTATCACGACCGCAAGAAAGCAGGACAGCCTCGTGTTGTCCTCAAGCCAGGAGATGAGGTTCGGATGCAGCCTTTTCCTGGAAGTGACAGATGGACACCGGCCGTTGTGGTCAGACAGCACAGTGCACCGCGATCTTACATTGTGGATAGTGGAAGCAAGCAGTACCGCCGCAACAGTCAACATCTTCGCACAAGCACGCCAGCTGCCAACCACCCGCGCCACTGGATGCGTGACGAGCCGTGGATGGAGCCGCCAGAGCAAAGAACTGAAAAAGAACAGCTGCCTTCCATTCCATCTGCGCAGCCTCACTCAACTCCCAGAGAACCTTTGAGCCATGCCCAAGCCCGGCCAGCTGAAACCTACATCACGAGCCGAGGCAGAGTCGTTAGACCACCCGATAGACTGAACTTATAAATTAGTGAAGGGAACAGGTGTGGTAAAGACACCTGGGGAAGTGAAGTGCTGGCAACCTCTCCTTCCAAGTTAGTGACATTTTTTCAAATGTTTAAATGTTTATATTGAACTCTAAATAAATATAAAGTTTATTTTTTCCTTAAAGTCAGGACATTCAATATGCTGAGAATGCGTCCAATGTGTATGTTTAAATGTTTTCTTTTTGTGAAGATGGGAGATGTAATGTATTGAACTTGCGTTTACTTCCGTTTCTTATTGTGCCCAAGCAGTTGCCGTAGGGCTACGTTCGCGCATGCGCAGTGCAAGAATAAAAGACACGAGTTGTTGCTAATCACCCCGTCTACGAGCGTGCTTCCAGTACAAAAAATATATTACAACTGTCTTGCTCTCGTTCTGTCTCTCGTACTGCATTTGGTTCCACTTTTGCTTTCGTTGTTCGCGTGAACTTCCTGCCTCACTCTTTCCCAAGCCCACCCAAAAATCCATAGTTGAGAAGGTCCCCTAGTGGCCGTTAGCTGTAAAAAAAAAAAAAAAAAAAAAATAAAAAACATAGATTAGCCGCACCGTTGTATAAGCCGCAGGGTTCGAAGCATGGGAAAAAAGTAGCGGCTTATAGTCCGGAAATTACGGTAGCCAATGACCTTCTGCATCTGCTTTGTATGAGATGACATCACCAGGAAATCTATTCAAACAAACAGCAACACCAGCAGACCTATTGCTCCCATGGCTGAACAATATTTTATCACCCCACATTTGTCCAAACGTTCATCTTCATCAGAAGAATGAGTTTCCTGCCAAAACCAACAGTGTACTTTTTGTCCTTTGCAAAAAAGAAATAATGTTTTTCTTTTAACAATGTCCTTAAGGCCCCTCACATTTAACCACGAAAAGGAAATAGTGCAATCAAACATACACGTTAAAATAAAATCAACAAATGAAACAATAGAACTCAGAACGATCAAACATATCAAAAATAAACTTGTTTACTCCTAAGAATAAAAGTGTCTCACTCACAGTCATTTACTCACTTCACAAAGTGTCCTATCAAAACCTGATCATTCCTAACCGATCTTCCGACCCTCCACGTATCCGTGTGGCCCACGGAAGTAGGCTCATTTTCCTTCACGTCGAGCCTGCTCCATCTGCGGCCACAGCTTCTTCCTCGCCTCCCTGTCCTCCAGCGGCAACATCTC
>CM020507.1:23558048-23653048 GCA_009823395.1 Thamnaconus septentrionalis
CACGGTCGGCACTTTAATGAGCATGTGTATAACTGAAGACACCATTCCTTTGCAAGACCTGTACACAAACTTTTTAACTGTGTATTTGTGCACTGCAAACTGATTTGCAACGACTCGGTATTCTGCAAAGCTAGCCAGTTTGTACAAAACAATAGCGCTTCTCATCTGGAGGGGAGTTGGTGTTCTAACAGTCAACTCCTAGGGGCTTAAAACATCTTTCATCAGTCCACAAAGTTTGTTGAATGATCTGCGCGTCATTCAGAAATTGTCTTTCCATTCCGTGTCCGAAAACTCCTTCAATACGACCCTCTCCCACCAGTCTGTGCTCCGAACCCGCATCCAACAAAAACGAGAGTTTCGGGTCCGTAGCGACGGCACAAAGCGTAGCATCGAAGACATTGTGTTGTTGTAGCCCTCCAACAGCAAACAACGTTCTTGTCTGCCTTTTAAAATCACCTTGAGCACAAGAAATAGGGTACACCTTATCTGCAAAGTAAGTAACACGTACATTATGAACTATCGTACATATCATAATGATGTAATATGTCAACCGAAAGCAGCTGACCAGCTGAAAAGACTCACTCCACCCCCTAGTGTTGGGAGGAGGACATGTTGCCGTCAATAATTCGAATTTCTCAGCTGCATGTATACGGGGACAAGGTGAGAACTCCGATTGGACGAGAAAACCGAATTATTGCTTTGTTCGATTAAGCTCTGCATGTAAACGCACTGTCTTTCTCTCTCTCTCACACACTAACTCACTCACTCACTCAGGAGGACTCGTTCCTGTGAGTTCTTCCCTTAAGAACTCACAGGAACCGAGGTAGAACTTGGACCGAGGTGGTTGTCCGAGGTCGGAAGAGGGCTCCTGGCAACGCTCCGAGCGGGGCTCCCCCATCCCTCGGCATCTCCCTCACCAACAAGTACTCGGTGCTCTTCAGGTCCGAGGAGCCGGATGGGGTGCTGGAACAGTCGGGAGCCTCCTCTCCGTCGGGAGCCTTGCCCCCGCTGACGGACAACACAGCCTTTCCCCCGCTAACGGCTGCCTGCGCTCCAGCGGATGGACGTCCAGCATTGGCCCGCTCGCCTTCGTCTTCAGCCCAGCGGAGGGGGCCCCCCGGCCTAGCGGATGGGCGTCCAGCGTCGGCCCGCTCGCCTTCGTCTTCAGCCCAGCGGAGGGGGCCCCCCGGCCTAGCGGATGGGCGTCCAGCGTCGGCCCGCTCGCCTTCGTCCTCAGCCCAGCGGAGGCGGCTACTAAGGGACGCCGTGCAGTGGCACTCCCGGCGTTCTCCTCGCCGGGTTCCACAAGACCGCCGGGCTGCATACGGGGAAAACGAGTTCACCGAATCGGCAACCGAACAGGCAACAACCCTTGTCATCGGGGACTCCATCATCCGAAATGTCCGTCTGAACGGAGCGCTTACCTTGCCTTTTCCCGGCGCTACCGTTACGGACATAGCAGAGAAATTGTCGACCATTCTGGACTCTGAACCCCAGATTAATCGTGTCGTCATCCATGTGGGCACCAACGACATCTGCAGACAACAGTCTGAACTCTTAAAACAGGATTTTAAGGAGCTTTTTAATCAACTATCACAGTCTCAGCTGTGTGTTTTTATCTCCGGCCCCATCCCCACCTGTGGCAGAGGCATTGGTCGCTTCAGCAGGCTGCTCAGCCTAAACACCTGGCTCTCTGTTACATGCAGTTCCCACAATGTTGGTTTTATCAACAACTTTGATGTCTTCTGGGAGAGGAGACATCTATATGGTCCAGACGGCATCCATGTGAACAGAGTCGGCAGCCGCGTGTTGTCCTCACACCTGGCACATGGCTTACTACACGCACGCACCACCGCACTCTGTTCCAACCTTTTCAAACCTACACAGACTGACCCGCCCACCACTGACTGATGCCCCCTAGGTCCCAGTCCCTATGTTTTTAGTTCCTCTGATTTTAGTACAGACATTACTGGACTTGGACCTTCTGTTTGCACCAACAACTCAATTATCCCGTCATAATCACACCACATCATCCAAAACACCTCACACAGCTCACTCGGTCAACTTTAATAACCTTATACATATCTCAAGACATCTGCAATCCACCAGCATAAGTAATAGGTCACCTGTCACCATCAACATGGCACTTTTAAATGTTCGCTCAATTTTAAACAAATCCTTCATAATTAATGACTTGATTTTAGACAGCAATTTAGATTGCCTTCTTTTAACAGAGACGTGGCTTGGCACTGATGCACCAGTTGTTCTCACCGAGGCTTGCCCACCGGATTTTAACTTTTTATTTTCTATCAGAGGTGGTAAAAGGGGGGGTGGAACTGCTTCAGTTTTTAAAAACACACTAATCACAAGGGAAGTGTCTTTTAGTAGTTATCTATCATTTGAGTTTCATGCCTTTGTTTTTAGCAATCCAGCCATCCTCTGTGTGACAGTTTACAGACCACCCCAGCCTTCCCCTTCTTTTATCATTGAATTTTCTGAGTTTTTATCTATTATACACGCGACTTATAATAGAATTTTAATAACTGGTGATTTTAATCTGCACATTGATACCATCTCCGACTCATTGTCGAGAGAATTTTTAAACCTTTTAAACTGCTTGGATTTTAAACAACATGTCACGCAGCCAACTCACAACAGAGGACACACCCTGGACCTGGTCATAACATATGGCCTGTCCACTAGTGTGTCCTCTGTTGTTGACTTGGCTGTATCTGACCACTATTGCGTGTATTTTAACTTCACCAGTTCTAATGATCAGGAAGCCCCGGTGAGAACGGTGAGGAAACGCTACATTACTTCCGAAGTGGCTGCAAATTTTATTGAAATTTTAAAAAGCACTCCTGCTGAAATTTTACCCGCACCTTGTGATTTTATCGTTGACAATTTTAACAGAAAACTGAAAACAACATTGGACTCTGTGGCTCCACTTGTCACAAAAACTATAAAAAGTAAACCCACACCCCCATGGAGATCTGCAAATGGAATCCCAGAATTAAAAAGACAATGCAGGAGAGCAGAGAGAAGGTGGAGGAAAAGTAAATTAACTGTCCATTACGAAACATTTCGTTATCTACTCAAATCTTACAATAAAACTGTCAAACAGGCAAGAATATCCCATTTCTCCAACCTCATCACAAACAATAGCAAAAACCCTCGATTTCTTTTCTCCACCTTCGATCTTTTAACTAATAAAAATTTTAATCAGGGTCTACAGACACCAACAGATGCCCTCTGTGAGGATTTTGCAGACCACTTCGTAAGTAAAATTGATGTCATTAGGTCCAGTATTTTAACTAATCAAAATCAAATTTTTTACACATCTGGACAACCACTTTTATCTGAGGAAACACTGGAGAGTTTTGCTCTGGTTGATGCAAGGACACTTGGTCGAGTTTTCTCCCAAGTGAAGCCCACAACCTGCCTTTTAGACCCGATTCCCACATCACTCTTAAAGTCACTTTATGGGTTCTTTGAGGAGCAGATTTTATATATTGTCAACTGCTCTCTTCAGACGGGTGTTTTCCCTGCTGCCTTTAGAACAGCGGTGGTGAGGCCCCACTTGAAGAGGAGCAACTTGGATCAAAACATTTTTAATAACTACCAACCAGTATCCAACTTACCATTTTTAAGTAAGATTTTAGAAAAACTAGTCTTTAACCAAGTCAATGACTTTTTAAATACAAACAATATTTTAGAGAAATATCAATCTGGTTTTAGAAAGAACCACAGTACTGAGACAGCCCTTTTAAAGATCGTCAATGATCTCAGTTGCAACGCAGACTCTCAGAAGCTGACAGTCTTGGTGTTACTGGATCTAAGCGCTGCCTTTGATACAGTAGATCACCATATTTTATTAAATAGACTCAGAAACCTGGTGGGCTTGTCAGGTACTGTTTTTAAGTGGTTTCGTTCTTATCTCACAGATCGATGTTTCTTTGTAAGTATGGATACGTGCTCCTCCAGAATGCATGAAATTAGATGTGGGGTCCCCCAAGGGTCAATTTTAGGTCCGGTTCTTTTTAATCTGTACATGCATCCCTTGGGGGACGTTGTCAGAAAACACGGCATCAGCTTCCACAGCTATGCTGATGATACACAAATGTACATTGCCGTGTCTCCTGATGACACAGGGCCAATTGATGCCCTTTTTAACTGTATTTTAGATATCAAATCATGGATGGCAGAGAATTTCATACAGCTCAACCAGGACAAAACCGAGGTTTTAGTTATTGGTCCTGAAGGCCGGAGAGAGGAACTTTTACCAAAACTTCGGGATCTTAAACCCTCGCAATATGTAAAGAACCTGGGCGTTGTTTTTGATTCTGAGCTCACCTTTGTTCCGCATATAAAAAATATTACAAAGATAGGTTTTTATCATCTAAAGAATGTAGCCAGAATCCGTCCTTTCCTCTCTCAGGCCAATACGGAGGTGCTAATGCATGCTTTTATTTCCTGTAGATTAGATTACTGCAATGCCCTGCTCTCTGGTCTTCCCAAAAAGAGTGTTTACAGTCTGCAAATACTACAAAACTCAGCCGCACGTGTGCTGACTAGGACCAGAGGAAGGGAACACATTACACCGGTTTTAAAGTCGCTGCATTGGCTCCCCGTCCGCTTCAGGATTGATTTTAAGGTTCTCTTATTAGTTTTTAAATGTCTTAATGGTCTTGGCCCATCTTATCTATCTGACCTGCTTTTATCATATCAGCCCTCGCGGAACCTGAGGTCTACTGGCACTGGCCTGTTAACTGTTCCCGAGTCAAAACCAAAACCCATGGTGAGGCTGCTTTCAGCCATTACGGCCCTACTCGGTGGAACAGCCTGCCAGAGAGCCTCAGGGCAGAGAGACTGTTGATATTTTTAAGGGGAGGCTCAAGACGTACCTTTTTAACCTGGCGTTTAACTAATTTATTCTACTCTCCTCTCTCTTATCCCACTAATTTTATGCCATTTTACTATTTTCATGCCTTTTATTTACTTCCAATTGATTTTTACACTTTTATAATGGTTGCCCATTTTTATGCCACTGTTTCAAACTTTATTTTTATGTATTTATTTTATTTCTCATTATGATTATTCTCCCTTTTATACTTTTAGTGCCAGTGTTTCCTCATGGGGGGCCCTCCACGCTGGGAGCTACACCTGGTCTGCCCATAGGGGCACTGCAGGCCATGGTGCCTCCTTGTGTGGACGGTTCCTCCTCGTGGCATTTCCTCATCAGATTCTTCAGTGCCAAGCCATTTTATCTAATGTCTGTGTGAACATGGGGGTGGGCCTCTGTCTGTGTGCGTTGGTGGGGAGGTGTGAGTCCGTATGGGGTGGGGGAGGGGCAGTGGAGCTTTTTATTATTATTTATTTATTTATTTATTTATTTATTTATTTATTTTTTATTTTATTTTTTTTCTTCTTTTCTTTCCTTCCCTCATTGTTACTGTTATGATTGTTGTTCTTATTATTATTATTATCTTTCCTTTGTTCTGTTCTGTTTTATGTTGTTAAGCACTGTGGGTTGCACATGTTGTATGAGCAGTGCTATATAAATAAAGTTTATTATTATTATTATTAATGTTCTTCTTTTGTCTTGGTCCCTGCAGTCACACAAACTGCGAAGAATTTGTTTTTTGTTTTTTTTTTAAAACAAGTTTTGGAACCAGCAGGAAGTCATTGATTGATGGTGATTGGTTCTGATTGGCCCCTCGTCTCTCTCTCACACACAAACACACACACACACACACACACGCACACCTGGTCGCCACCTTGTGAAGCAAGAAACATTTCAACTAAACTCAGTTCTGAAGAGTTGTTGCTGTGTGTGTGTGTGCGTGTGTGTGTGTCTCACACACCCACCCACACGGTGGCAGATTCTAAAAATTCTTCCAGTCAATCAGGTGACGGAGGATCAACACTGATGGTTTTAATAGTCCGACATCGGCCCATTAACACACACACACACACACACACACACCTGGTCGAAAAAGAGATTAAAGTGTCCGGTTGCCTTGCTTCCAACTTATCCCCATTGCCATGTTAGCAGAAAAAATTAGATATCTGCTTTTTAAACATTAAAACATTGGCAAAACTATCTAGGCGGAAAGCTATTGCTATCATGCTAACTGTCTCTGCATTTTTTGCTTCTCGATCTGGTCAAATTAAGACTGATATTTTAAGATTTTTAGAGGTGAAAAACAAATTTTCAAATCATTCACTTACAGTTCAGCAGTTTTAAATTTTTAAATTCAAAAGTATTTGATTTCTTCATGTGGGTGTGAATTAAAATATTTCAGAAAAAAACAAAATATTCAATCTTCAAATAAATATCTATATAAAAATAAAAATCAACTTATTTTGCCCCACTGCTCTGCGTCTGGCGTTGATTCTGCTGCCCCTGCTGGCTGTTTTTAGGCACTTCAGGTTTCAAGGCTGAATTTGTGTCCTCAGGTTTTTGTTCCTCGAAAAATAAAAACTTGACAAAGAGTAAATGAATTCAAATTCGTTCATTTCAATGAGCTGTGAATGAATTGATGGATTATTGTGGTGAAACTCCGCCCACTCAGCTTCAGCCCGACAAAAGTAGCTGTTTGTATTTAAAGCACTCCACCTCCACTAATCCCGTCCCTCTGATTTCACATTCTTTGCAGATTAAGGTTTTAATGGCCGTGGTCAAAGTCCGGCGCCTCCTGCAGGACGCTCTCAGATCCCATTTAGACAAAGGAAGGGGGCGGGGCTAAACCCCAGCTCCGGCCGAGTGCAGACAATCCCACAAATTCTTTGTTCTGACCGTTTCACTCAGAGTCGATCAGCCTGCATTTTTATTTCTTTTTCCTCCAGATGATAACCGTGAATGATTTCATTGATCATTGCGTCTCTCAGCTCGTAGTCGACTAGTTCCTCGCGTCTCTCCACTTTGCCGATGCAGTGTGAGCGTCCGCCTGAACCTGCGCTTCCTTCCGTCGACTCCACATCACGTCCCAATCGGCTATCTTGTTAGCGCAGGCCGCAGGGTTTCAATTAGCTAATGAGGGAGCCGGACGAGATTGAGGATGGCTAATTGGCGCCGCAGGCTAACCGCAATTAGCCAACCGGCGAATGAGGACCGGGGGGAAAGCGGAGAGCGTGACAGTGGTTCGCTTTGACTGGACATGAGAACAGGGCCCAGAAGGGAGGCACACACAATAATCCAGCAGGTGTCAGCGCTCAGTTTCAGCAATTTTAGTGCTAGCTCATTAGCTCCCTCTGGTGGTGGTGGTGGCTCAGTTTTTAAACTGCTGTAAACATCCAGACCTAAGTCTTATTACAGCGGTCAATACCTGATCTTGCAATTCCTGCGTTGGCCTCCTGGGGGAGTGGGAAATGGGGGGTCTGCTCGCATTGTCAATCAGTCGACCCAGGTCGTATGTAGCCCCTCCCCCCTGCTTGATTGCCTGCTAAATGTCTGTGGTGAATACATGGAGATCTTGACAGAACATAAATCTACTAACAAGCGGAGACTTTTCCCAGCATTCTTGTATTGTAGGATATTTTATTGGCGTATGAGTGAAAATAAAAGCCTGATGAATGTTTTAACTTCCTTGAGAATTGCACTCTTTTACAAATCTGCGAAATCAGCTGCACTCAGATATTCATGTCTTACATGGTGAGTGCTCAACCGTATTAAAGGTATTTTAATGTATTTTTTTTAATTAAAGATGATTTAAAATATCATAATTGTCAGGGAAAAGAATAACATAAAAATTGTTTTAGCAAAATTTTTACCAAAATTAGAAAATGTCCAGTCTAAGTGTTCAACAGGATCCAAATTGACTAAAAAAATGCCTTTTTCGATCAGTCATCATTAATGAGAGAGGAAACAAGAGACACTCAAACGTATAGCTTATAACTCATAACTCATCACTCATTCTTTACCTGACATTTTGAAAACATTCAAGACAATTTTGTTCATATTGAATCAGTTCAGTTTGTCTGAGTGGTGGAGCTGGATTCTGCTGTCCAACCTCTGCCAGGAAACACTCCCACTGCTATCTGGATTGCCTTGTTGCTTTATTGCTTCAATTCAACACTTGGTCATTGACTTGACATTGTTGTGCAATATAGACTGATGGCATATTTCATGACTTATTGATTGACTATTGTCACCATTGAGCCAACAAGCAGAATCAAAAGAGAAAATTCTCTCACAATATTTACATGCATTCATCTGATTGTTGACAAACAGATCAACAGTCAGAAGGTTGATCAGAAGGATGATTTGTTGAAAGGTCAAAGGTCAGGGTGGAAAGGTCCAGAGTGGAAACAGACCTCAGCTGTGTTTCCACAGTAATAAAGTTGTCATGTGGACTAATGACACATTATTAATCTGTGGGATGAATGGGCTGCAGAGGAAGAGAAACAACGTGGCACAAACATCCAGCAGCCGTGGAGACAAACATCAGGTGGACAACAGTCACCAGGAGCACAAACAGGAAGTGGCGTCCAGGCCCCGCCCACCCTGTGATTGACAGCCGGAGACACTGGGCAACAAACGTGAAGACAGAAGAAGAATCAAAGGTGAGAATTCAGCTCAGAGTCTCTCTGACGACTTCAGTCACACTTTCATCAACTCAGCTGAAGAACCTGGATAAACATAAAGTCCAACATGTAGCGGCTGAGTGAAGGAGGTCTGGACTCTGTGGAGGAGCTTCATGGTTCCAGAGACGCTGTAGAAGGACAGAAGACCTGCTCTGTGGTCCAGGTACACTCCCACTCTGGAGGACCGAGGACCTGAGACATCAGTCCTGATGTTTTTGTGATAAAACTCATATCTCCCTAAGGAACAATAGAAACTCCAGGATTTGTCATTGTATCCAAAACCACTTTCCTCTGACTCTCCTGCTCTGCTGATGTTCCTGTAGGCCACTGCTACACCAACGCCCCACTCCCCTCTCCACTCCACCTCCCAGTAACATCGTCCAGTTAGACCTTCTCTACTCAGGACCTGCAGCCAGTCAGTGTATCTGTCTGGATGATCACAATAAAAATGAACTTCCTTTATGAATGTCACTTTTCTGTTCCCCTCAGATAATAACAGACATTTGTGTGCTGTGTTTGGATCCAGAGTGATTTGAGGTGAACATCTGAGGAAGTCCTCTCTGCTCCTGGGTTCTGGTACCTTCAGTAGAACATCAATGTTGCTCACTGTCCATGAGATGTTTGTCTGAGTCTCCATTAGAACTTGCTGTATTTCATCTCTCAGCTTGGTCACAGCTGATGCCAAGTCCTCAAAGTATCTCAGAGGATGGATCTCCAGGCTGGAGGAGTCTGGAGACGGACTGAGTGCTGGCAGTGAGGAGAACCTGTGGAGAAACTGGCTGTGGTCCAGTGTGTGTGAGATCTTCTCCAGCTCAGCGTCTGTCCTCCTCAACTCAGTCATCTCCTGTTCCAGCTTCTTCTCCAGCTCTTTGACTCGACTCACTTCTGCTTCCTGCGTGGATCTGACCTGCTGCTGCACCTCAGAGCGTCTTTTCTCCAGCAGACGGATCATCTGGGTGAAGATGTCCTCGCTGTCCTTCACTGCTTTTTCAGCAGAGCCGTTGATGGACTCCACCTCCTTCTGAAGCACCTTCAGGTCTTCCTCTGTGTGCTGGATCTTCTGCTGGATGTTCTGCCTGGTCTCCTCCAGCTCTCTCTGCCTCTCAGTCCTCTCTGCTGCTGCTGCCACTGTGTCGTGACCTTTATGTCCATCCACAGAGCAGAGAAAACAGATGATCTTCTGATCAGTGCGGCAGAACATCTTCATCACCTCATCATGACGAGGGCAGATGTTCTCCTGGAGCTGCTGGCTGGGTTCCACCAGCTTGTGTCTCTTTAGGGGAGGAACATCACGATGACGCTGGAGGTGAGAGTCACAGTAGGAGGCCCGACAGTCCAGACAGGACTTGAAGGCCTTCAGTTTCCTCCCAGTGCAGACATCACAGGCCACATCTCCAGCTCCAGCATAGCAGTGATCAGCAGGAGCATCTTGGAGTCCAGTCTTCTCCAGGGTCTCCACTAGAGCTGCTAACAGGGTGTTCTTCTCCAGGACAGGCCTTGGTGTGAAGGTCCTCCTACACTGAGGGCAGCTGTAGACTCTCCTCTCCTCCTCTGCATCCCAGTGGTGTTGGAGACACTTCCTGCAGTAGTTGTGTCCACAGGAAGTGGTCACTGGATCCTTGAGGAGATCCAGACAGAGGGAACAAGAGAAGATTTCTGGGTCCAGCTGAGCTGCTGCCTGAGCCATTTCACCTCTGAGAGACACTGACTGACTGACTGACTGACTGACTGGCTGGCTGACTGGGTTTCATTTCCACAGAAACGAAACCAGTTTGACTTGAAGGGGAGGAAACAACCAGTCAGGGCTGTGATTGGCTGCAGGGAGCACAAGGGGCGGGGCTTCTAACCTCCTGACTAATTCCGGGAAGAGGAGTGTCAGGGTGTGTGTGTGTGTGCTTGTGCACTTTGTTTACTTGGCGCTGAAGACAGACGACGACGACGAATCAAAGTTCATAGTTCACAATCTGAGTCGTCGTTTGCAGCTGATGTCATTGCTGCTGCCACACACACACACACACACACACACACACACACACACACCAGCAATGTTCCCTCTCAGCTGCGCGCTGACATAGATTGTGTAACAAAGTGAAGAGGTGCCACTCCGCTCTATTTTCACTGGCTAACAGCAGCACACTGGCTTAGCTTGTCTATTCAGAGAAGAGCTATCACTCCGGCTTATTTTTCAATCTATGTTATCACATGCATAATACTGCTCATTCATTGGTAGTTGAATTGTTAGGTGTGCTTGATCAGTAATTTACATTTTTTTAAATAATAATTTAACATATTGTTAAATATGGTGCCGATAAAATCAATAAGTTTAAAACATCCATTATGTTATTAAACCAGGAAGACAGAGAAAATCCAACTAATGTAGTTTCTCAATTTAAAGTTGTCGACTGCTTCACTTATTTAGGCATTCAAATTGTTCCGCTGCTGGATAACATCATAAAATCTAACTATAAACCAGTAATTCAAGAAATGTCAAATTCTTTAGATAGATGGGCTGATTTTCCAATGTCGTTATCGTGGAAAATAAGCACTCTTAAAATTAATGTACTGCCTAAACTATTATATTTATTTCAAAATTGACCTCCGCCACCTCCAAGCAATCCATTTTCTCAGCTGAAGACACTTTTCATCAAGTTTATATGGAACAATAAACGCTCCAGGCAGCGCCTATCGTTGTTGTACCTGCCGTATGACAGAGGAGGGCTTAAATGCCCACAGCCATTCTGGTATTACTGGGCCGCGCAACTGAGAACACTGATGTTTCACTTCTCAGAAGAGAACGTGCCACTGTGGAGGGAGATGGAAGGTTCTTCACTGAAGCTTCCCTTATCCATTTACCTTTACTCAGCAGATTTTAAGAAACTCCAAAATAAGACTAAGAATCCTATGACTAAAAATATGATTACCGTCTGGCAACTAGTTGAGAAATATTTCAAAGACGCAGCCTCACTCTCATTATTTAGTCCGATATGGAGAAATGATCTCTTCCCCCCAGGAGGAGGTGAGGGGGGATTTAAAATATGGGCTGAGCAAGGGTTACAAAAAGTAGGAGATCTTTATAATCCTGTTGATAAGCATCTGATGTCTTTCCATGAAATTGTTGTTAAACACGACCTACCTCGCAGCCAGTTCTTCAGATACTTGCCTTGTGTATTCCTAGCCTGTCAACACTTGAAAGAATGATGATGAAAGACTGCCAGGGGAGGGGCCTGATTTCTAAAATATATAAATCCAGCTGGTGGATCAGTCTTCAGAATCCTCGTTAGATAAGCTTGAGTCCTGGAGAGAGGACCTACAGGTTGACCTCTCCACTGAGGAGTGGGAGAAGGCCTGCACCAAAGAACAATCTCAGACAGTGAATACCCGCTTGAAATGGCTGCAGTACAATGAATTCAACAGCACCGTACCAGATGTGTGCATAAACTGTGATAAAGAAAAGGGCTCCATCTTTCATTGTTTGTGGCAGTGTTCTCAAATTCAGAAATTCTGGGGAGAAGTGAAAGAATGCATATTAGGGATACAATTACTTTTAGAAGCCAAGCTTTTTCTTTTGGCTTTTTATCCTCCAAACTGTAACGTAAGAAAGAAGCACAGATTATTTTTAGACATACTGTAGGTCTGCTCTTGGCCAAGAGAGTGATCGCACTGGCTTGGAAAGATGTGGATAGACCGAGGAAGGGCAGATGGTTTTCAGAATGAACAGCAACTCTGCCCTTAGAAAAGGTCACATATGCAATTAGGGGTAAGATAGCAATGTTGGAGAGCATCTGGGGCCCCTTCGTAAAGTATCTTGCTAAAGCCAGGAATGAGCCCTAAATCTTCATTCTGTGTAATATATAGTGAATGATATCAATGTAAAGGTGCTTGTGTATACTTATTCCCCCTTTCTCTCTCCTTTTTATTTATTAATTAATTTATTATAGTTTTACTTTTTATTTAATTAACTTAATTTCTTTGTTTACTGTGGGTATTTTTTTTTTTTGGTTTGTTTCTTTTTTGAGTCTCTTTTGGTAGCTATGTCTTGGTCGTGAGCTCAGTTTGGTTGTGGGCAAGAGTTTCAAGTTCTTGTTCTATATTGTGTATTACTATGTTTGAAAATAAATAAAGATTCATTCATTCATTCATCTTCTATACCCACTTATTCCAATTCAGGGTCACGGGGGTCTGCTGGAGCCTATCCCAGCTGTCTTAGGGCGAAGGCAGGGTGACACCCTGGACAAGTCGCCAGTTCATCGCAGGGCCACATAGAAACAAACAACCATTCACACTCACATGCACACCTACGGACAATTTAGAATGTTCAATTGACCTCACATGCATGTTTTTGGACTGTGGGAGGAAGCCGGAGAACTCCACACAGAAAGGTCCCAGGTCCGGGCCCCGGAATCGAACCCTTGACCTTCTTGCTGTGAGGCGGCAGCGCTAACCACTGCGCCACCGTGTCGCCATAAATAAAGATATTGTTGGAAAAAAAAATATATATATATGGCGCTGATGACGACGCTGAAGCCCTCCCCCACAGTTTCACCAACAACAACAATCCTAGAGGAAACCCTGATGGGTCGTAGAAATGCTAATAAAAAAGTGAGTAGTTAGATATTTTACAGACAAAGAGTTACAGGATTCACACTGTGTCACAAGCTACAGCACACGTATTTATTCCAGAACATGACCCTCAGCCAGGCCACAACTGGACCGCAGCCAGGCCAAAGCAGGACTCTTCCTATGGTTAAAGCAGGACTCTCACATATAACACACTACACATCTCATCAACAACAAGATTTTGCTCTTTTTCATTTGAAGTGGGCCAAATCACTTCTAATCAAAGTAAACTCATGAAAATTGCTGCTGGAATTTGATTCTTTTAATAAGCCATGTAACTTGCTATGATCCAAGGTTTTGAACAGGTGTGATACTGGTGTGTGGCCACAGCGTGCACATCTGATGTTGCTCACAGTGGTCCTCAGTGTGCTCAAGGAGCTTGTGTGGATGCTCAGACACATGGAAAATTAGAGGGAACATTGATCATAACACCCATGATCATGTGAATTCATATATAGTGATTATATAATGCTATAATATGTTATATATTATGTCAAATATGTATATTTCGGGACTGAGCCCAAGCAAAGGCCTGCTCTGTTCAGAGCAGGTCTTCGCCATGGAGAAGACTCAATTGTTTTTTTCGTATGTTTATGATTATTATTTACAAATTAAGAGCTTTTTTTTTTTTTCTTTACTCACCAATGAATCACCGTATGCAAGTGTGGCAAGGGGGAGGGTCTGGCGGAGGTGGAGACAATTCTGATGATGGTGGGTATAAAGGAAAATGGGGGGATTGTCTGACAACGCCACCTGGGGAGTTGCACCCCAGGAAATAGACTATAATAAAATTCCTCGGGCTATACAGGTTCGTTACGCTTTGAGATTTCAGAGACAAATTAGTGCAGATAAACGATATTATTGACACCATTTTTTTTAAATCATATATAATGATAATATATGACATAATAATGCAAGTACACCATTTCAAAAGCAATAAACTTTAATTTCTCCAGATTAAGAGGTTGCAAATAAGATACACAAATATAATAAACATAAAAGACAAGAAAAAAACAATAAAAATAAAATGGACTCACATTCAGTTTTTATCAAAAATTGCACTTAAATAAAAACCACGATAACAACGAAAAACAAAAAGACCAGGTTTAGCTGCCTGAGTGAGTGTCAAAAAAATAAGTACTCTACCAAAAAGATTGTTCAACAACATAAGAAAATAAGGGAACAGGGCTGGACGTAGCCGAGCGGACAGGCTAAACAAAAACCAAAGAAAAACTGAAAAAAGGGAATAAACAAAGCTCAGGGAATCACTACAAAGCAAAATTCACCAACACACAGTCTGCACTCCTGTCCAAAAGAAAAGAAAACTTTTGACACACACACACACCGCAAAGTTTCACCAAAATTTAACAACAAACATAAGAAAAGAAAACCAACACTGTAAAAAAAAAAAAAACTTGTTGTTTTTACGGAAGAAAATCTGGCAGCTGTAAATTTATCAATTTAAAACTGTTGCCATTTACAAAATAATATTTTTAAAATACATCTTGATTTTGTAAATTAAACATCCCTTTTCAACCAAATTGGAAAGACCATGCTGTTATTAAAGCCATCTTCTTCTGTAAAATTTACATGTGCTTATTGGTTATTTCACATACAATCCCATTCAAATGCACAACAAAACTTCAGATGCAAGGCATTGTTAAACTGTAAAAGCCTCATAATAAGATTGTAATTTCACCCATTTTTCTTGCTTATTTTCATAAAAGGTTGTGTTGCATGTAATATATTTTGTATTATTAAAAGCAATGTTTTGTTGCAAAATTAAACATCTACATCTATAACTGAATTTGGACCCAAACACGAACTCTGAAAACCTCAAACAAAGGTTTTACTTGTAATGTTTACTGCTACTTAAAAATTTAAGCCACCTAAAGAAATGTTTTTGACCATTTCTACATTTTACTGTGACAACTGCACTTTCTTTATTTTTTTCACAAGAAATGTGAAAAGAACTATATCCTCAAGCAATTAGACCAAAAAAAACTGCAATACCAACTCATAATTTCAAGATTTTATTACTTCAAAGAGCAAAACATTTTCACTTTGACAATTTCCTTGCCTTAATTTTAAACTAAGGAACAAAGCATTTCCCTTCCTTTTCCTCTTGAGAAAATAGTAATGCCAAATAATTCTAGAAACATAAAAAACAAAGTGCAACCAGATTGTCAAAATTCTAACAGGTCTAAATCAGATTTCCATCTGTAACATATACAATGAAAGCTTACAGAACTAAGCAATAGTTAGAAACCTTAACTGCATCAAGGTGTGGACTCTGGGGTTCCACTGTAAACAGGATCTGCTGTTCTACTCCACTTCTGTGCTCTCTGTATTGATGGAAGAAAAGCATATTTGAAAACAGAAGAAAAGCACAACTATGTCATGAATGCACTAAGACTCAGTCCTACACAAACATACACTGACTCTCAGATACACACACAGGTTCAAAAACACAGACACAGATACCCATAAGCTCACAAACACAAAATTTAACACAACTTCAAACAAATTTCAATCACTGTTAAAGCTTAAAAATTAAACAACAAAAAGAAAAAAAATTATTAGCGACTGGGGCATCAACACTAACCTCAACTTTGCTAAAGCTTCAGCTTACAGATTTCTGGTTCATTTATATTTATGTACATTTTTTAGTGTGGTGTATGTCTGTATGACTGACTTAGGGACCAAACGTTTAACTACTACTAAGACTTACTTGAGAACATATTCAGATGTCCCGCCACTCATGATCTGAACGATCTTGGATCAATGTGAGGACTCTGGGGTTCACGTGTAGATGGGAGGGTGCGGTCTTTTCTACTTTCGTGCCCTTCTCAGGATTTATGGAAAAAAACATCTTGGAAAACAGCAGAAAACAGAGACATGGATTAATGATAAAGTAACTCCCAGAACGACAATAGAAACTACTGTACATTAAACAACTTTTTTTTCTTTTCTTTTTACAGAGAAAATATTACCTCTGCAGGAACTCCAGGGTAGATGCCAGCCTGGCTGGATAATGGATGTTGAAGTTGTAGTAGCTTCCGAACATCATAACCAATGATGACATAAAGGAGGGGATGTTCTCCTGAACAATCGTTCTGTCAATAGAGAGCATGAATGGTGTGGCAGTAAAGCAGGCCTGCCCTAAAAAATAAAGGAAAAAAATGAGAAAGAAATCACACAAAACATTAGGTGAAACAAATGGCTGAAACATTTTCGAGCACAGACAGACTTACAGACACACATGGACAAACAAGTATATTTCATCTCTCAAACACACTCGCCCTTTCAAAACAGACCCTCACATTCAACACACATTCTCAAAATTTATACTGTTCACAACAACAAAATCAAGTAGAAATCATCTAGACATAAAAAGAAACACACTGATCAAAAGTTAACTTACCACAGACAATGATAGTAGGAGTGGGGAGCTTGTCTGTCTGGACTTCCCTTGCCAGACAGGTGTCCTCCACATTAGACAACATCATTTCTTCTCTTTCATCGAAATAGGCCATCAGCAGTAGGACCATTTCTTTCACATCTTCAGAGCAGCCGCTCAGCTCAGCACCTCTCAACATTTTCACCTTGGTTGCAGCCAGCAAGAACTTTTTGTTTTTGCTCATACAAACTGTACTCATGAAGTTTAGAAGCCGCTTCCCCTTCAGGTCCACATTTTTTAAGAACGTTTCTTTAAGTGCTATTCCTGTAAGTTCTTTGAAGTGCACATCCATGCCAAGTTCACTGAACCAATAGGGCCATTCCTGCAGCAGGTCTTTTATATTTTTCCCCTCGTTAACTTGTTTGCGCTGTGTGTAGAAGGTTAGCTTCATTAATTGTTTGGCCTCCTCCTGATGAGCATTAGTTTGCTGAGACATCCGCCGCAGTTTTTCTTGCTTATCTTGCTGGCTCTCCAGGGTCTCTCCAAGCGGCAAGAATTTTACATTCCACTTGATGCATCCATACGTGTCCTGGATTGCTGCTCTTTGTTGTGGAGGGACCTCATCTGTGTCATAATCCTCTGTGCAAGTCTTTCTTTTTCTTATTTTTGGTGTTGTCGATCTCTTCACGTTCTCTATTCTATTTTGCAGTTGTTTCACAAGAGAGTGGTAAACTGGGCCTATGACATCTCCGTCTATAATATCTTGCAAAGATTTTGGATACTTTGCCACCATCTTTTTGGCAATATCAGTTGAGTTTCTCTTACTCACTGAAGAATTTCTTCGCATCATATCAGAAACAATGATGCAAACCATCTCCCCTCTTAGACGAGGGCTTGGCCGTTTTCCCCTCTCTAGAGCTTGAATTAGTTCTTCTGGGAATTTGTCCCATGGAACTTGCTATGTATCCACCCAGTCAACTCCAGGGCTTTGGCAGCTGCTGGAAGATGATGAAGACAAACTTCTGGGTGAGGCAGACTCCAAGGATGGTGGAGGTGCTGATGAGAGACTAGATGTGCTGCTACGGTCATCAGTTTGGCCTGCAGAAAAGGAAAGAGACACAGAGAGTGAGATAGAGAAGACAGAAACATTATGAGAATGGTTTTGTTTTTCTATTAGCACTAACTGCAGCCCATGCTGAATACTTAACTTTCAACTTCCAAGCAGCAATGACTTTTCTGGCTTGAATGGGTCTCAAAGCCGTCAACAAGTCACTTTCCTCAAGGAACTGAAAAGCATCACTTGTCTCGATACCAAGGGACTGCAAGGTCTCCTCCAAAATGTCTTTTGACGCCTCAGCTAGGTCAGGTAAGACCTCATTGATGGCACGGCGCAAAAATGTTATCTCCCAGTCGGTCATTGCCCTTACAATGAGAAAAATCACATGCATTATGAAATGTTTTTGCCTTTTTTTCCCACCAGTGCTCAAGATCAAGTTAATTTGGAGAAGATGCTGTGCTTCAGTGGAATGACTTGGTGTCCACTAACAACGTAGGATGTTAAAGGATAAAAATCTACCAAGTCACTGATTTTAAGACAAAGCAACATTGCGCAATCTTTTTTCACAGAGTAGAGATGGTACTCAGAATGATAGTCAGGGTTGTGTACAGCCGTCACAAAATACACCTCTGTATCACTTTTGAATAAAATAATGAGAAGCTCTCCAAACTCCATAGTCTCATCATTTTTGGACACAAGAAAATTGCCCTTCTTATATATTGTTCCTTTGTACTGTATGTCTGTGGAAACACAAGTGTTGTTTTCTGAGAAGTCAAACTCGCTCACGGCTTCCTTAATTGTACAGCTGTCTTTGACATGCAGAGGTTGACAGTTTCCTGGCCCAACTAAAACATATGCCTGAAACATCTGGTGTCTCTCAGACAAAGTAAGGCATACATTTTTGAAGTTTTTCAGATGCCTGGCGCATCTCTTAAAGTAGCTGTGCTTGCTTTCGAATCGCATTGTCCACAGTCTTATTAGGGGGCCAAACTTTAAAATAAGTGCTGGATAGTGTCGTAAATAATGATGCTTTGGTTTTAATGTACACTCTGGGAACAAACACTTGGATTATGATTTCAAGATATGCTACTTGTGACATGGAAATCCTCTGTGCACAAATCAGATCAACTATATCTTTAAGCTGGAGAATTAACAGCCACACCGCATCTTCAGGACTTTGCACTTTGTCACCAATTAAAACAGGCAGTAACCTCAAAAAAATTCCAATTCTGTATGGCTTGGCCAGAAAGCTTAGACCCATCATTGACAGTGCATGGTTTTGTGAGTGCATCAGAACCTTTGTAGTTGAACTGGGTGCTTCGCCGATTCAGAAGTGTATAAGTAAACCACTTCTTTTTCTTGATGAAATATTTCAAGTACAGTGATACATCTTAGGATAAAATGCCCTCAAATATGTCATGACCTAAGCACGGTGGGAGACCAGGCTGGCAAACATGAAAAGATTTTAAAGCGTTGAATACAGAATTTACCTTTATGCCTTTGTCAACCTCCCCGTCTTCAGATGTGAGATCATTTACAGCTGAGTCGTAAGCTTCAGGCGTACGCTGTGGACCACAGACATTGGGATCATTATTTTGAAACTCACTTCGTCTGACTTCACAGTATCGACAAAAATAATTTGAACGACTAAAGTTTTCGGTAAACCCCCCAATGCTGTGTGATCCAAGATTATCACCTGCGATGCAATACAGTGCTGCTTTCACAGTTTTAAAGTCCACACATATTCCATTCTCTTCTAAATCTTTTAAATCCTCCAACATCTCTGAGAAAAGTTTAGCATACCCAAACTGTTTTAAGTCCTTCTCTCCACACAACAACACAAGGGACATGTGATCAGTATTTGATCGCACATAAGGAGGCAAATTTGCAACAGAAAGATAGACAGCTAGGACTTTATGTTTTTTCTTAGCCGAACCAAGAGGATTGGCTATTTCAAAAGCATCCTGGTACAAAATTAGCTTCAGGCAACCTGGATTTTCAATAAAGAATTTGTTTGGCTTGAAGATTTGTCCATCATGTATGTCACTAAACTCCTGTGAGTCTGTGGTATATTGCTGGGTCACTGTATTCTTCCACAACTCAGATTCTAAAAGGGTGTGTAATGTTTGCTTCAGTGGAATGTAGTAAGCATACCTCTGTGTGTTGTTTTCATCAATCCCTATTGATAGTTTTTTAGGCTCAATGTACTTGAACATTTTTTGAAGGTCTGAGTTCGTGAATAAGTTGTTCTTAGTGGCCCCGATGGCAGGCAGAGAATAGATCTGAATCTTTAACGCAATCACAGATTTTAGCGACTGCATCATCTCTTAGACCCATGTCATCTTTTAAAAGTGAATGAAGTTTACTTCTAGTGAAATCCTGTCCTAACTCATGCACATTTTGTATCTCCTCCACAACAATCTGGATTGTTGAAGCAGGGAGAAGGAGCTGCCCTTGCAATTTTAGATAGAATAAACAAATATTCCTGAGAAAGGTCTCATTGAAATCGTGTGGGAGTTCACAGCTTCCACTGGTTGAAGGACCTACTGTGTTGAAGATCTGTGAAGCATCCTCACATACAGTGCTAGGAGACTGACACACCGTTTCCTGTAAACATCACTTATGTTTTCCACAGAAAATCCTTTATGTTTGCGTGACATGTGAGCAGTGAAAGTTGATTTATTTGTGAACACGTTTTTGCAATCAATTACGGGACATGATACAACTCTTCCCTCAACTAAATGCTCTTTCAAATGATGGATGAGTTCTTTTGCTGTATGAAACTGGCGGACGCACAGCGAAATGGCGCATTTCAAATCTGAAACAACGGCTCTACTGTGCGGAGGTTCGGGCACATTGTGCATGCGGTAGAAATGAGCTTTGAAAGCGGCGTACGTAGAAAATGTCTTCTTGCAGTCGACGCCGACACACTGGAAAACGCAGCGTGGTTCATTTCTATGAACGCGGCAATGCAGAACATAGCCTCTCAAAGTTAGAGGAGTTTTGCTACAAAAACGGCATGCAAACATGTTGAGAAATATTGAAAGCACGTTTGAAGTAACTAATGACGATGCCGCGCAAGTTAAGACTTGAGTCTGTTAGCTTAAAAATGAAGTCTGCTAGCTTACCGCTTATAGCATGGTAATGCCTCCTCAACGTACCTGTTCTCGCTTGTCTCCTCGTCCGTCGTCCCTGCTCCGACTTGTCTCCCCGCCTCCTTTATGACACCTCTTTGTCTCCAACTCCCGAACCTCCGTGTCTCCTGCTCCGTCACTCGTCACTGCTCCAATTTCGTCTTTCTCGCTCTCCCCGTTCGTACTCCTCGCAATGTGTTTCGTCTGCTCCCACAATTCCAAGTCTGTCTGCTCCGCGCCAAGTACTCCATAAAACGTGGCATCCAATCATAGAAGAGTCCTTGATTGGTCCTTGCATTTTAAAATCTCACGCAACGTTTATGCTTTCTGACATTTTTCTCCAGTGTGCCCTGCGTATTTAACCACAGAAACACAAACCACTTGAGAATTATTAGATTTATGTATTTACTATAAATAATAGTTATATAAAGAATAATTATATAATATCTAAAAATTATAATATAATATATTTATTACTTTAAATTAATAACAATGAGTATATCTATTTAAATTAAATAAAGTTGTTTGAATTGCATGATATTATTCTAGCATATAAGTCCAATTATAGCTCAACCAGATGTTCCCAACAGACCCTCATGATGCGCTCGGGCCTGCCGAGTCTTTCTGGAAAATAGGCCTGCCATCGCTCACCGCAGGCAACACGAGAGAAATGGAGAGTCTGCTTTCAAGCAGTTACGAGGTCGTCCAGGCCCTTGACCTCAATGGTCCACCGAACAATCTGACCCCTGCAGCTTCCTCTGAGGTTGGTGAGCCCACAGGAGGCTGGACCCATGTCGCTCCATCGGGCTGGGCCCAGCTGGGTCCAGTGGGCTGAGACCCAGCCATCAGGTGTTCGGATATGAGCCCCAACCCCAGGCCTGTCTCCAGGGTGGGGCCCCAGCTACACCATACCGGGCAATGTCACTATCTTTGTAAAGTTGTGTGCCATAGAGGTTTTTGAACATTAGTCTGTACCATCGCCTTGGGAGACCCTACCCCTTGGTAGGGTCTCCCTCACCCTACCTCTCATAACTTCTATGAAAACCATCTTTCCATTAATTTTCCATACCAGTTTTTTTTCCCAAACTCAGGGTCATGGAGGTATGCTAGGACTAATTCTTGCTGTTATGTAGAGACACAACCATTTGCACTCACCTTCAAACCTACAGGCAATTTAGAGTTTCAATTGACCTCGCATGCATGTTTTTGGACTTTGGGAGGAAGCTGGAGAACCCCGAAAGAAGCCACGCAGACCAGGCAAACTCCACACATAATGATCCCAGACCTGGAATCGAACTCACAACCTTCGTACTGTGAGGCAATAATAACAATAATAACAACTGTTTCGCAACTTTTAAAACCAAACTAGTATCAACTCATTTCAAACTGATGAAATTATGCAGATTATAAATTTTAGATTTTTAGATTTTAAAGCATACATTTGAACAAATGAGTGTTTAAGTAGAATCAAATAGATCTATACAAATGAACTCTACCATTAATTGTTTATGTGAGACTAGCCATTGCTAAATCTGTTTGCATTCGTCTGTATTTCCTTAACTAATCCATTTAATCTAAGTTCTAGTATTTATCTAGAAATTACAACATATTTTCTATAATTTTAACATTTTTAATTGTTAAGAATTTTACTTTTTTTTTTTTTTTTAAAGTTCTATAAACCAAGCCATATTGAAATTTTAACTGTATTATGTTGGTCCAAGAATGACAATTTTTCTATGATTATAATACAGCAACATATTAATTCTACAAAGAAATACCCTCTTTTTAACATATGCTGACTGTGAAATTGACATTTATGTATTGGTCTGTTGTTTACAATACATTGTTTTAAAATATACAAATTTTCAATGTTTTTCTTGCTACAGGTTTTTTATGTCAAGATTTTACAGGATATTAATGTTAATTTCACTGACATTTTTTACAGTGTAGCAGCAGCAGCAGCAGTAGTAGCAGCAGCAGCAGGTGAGTCGTCACTGAGTGAAGAACTCATGAAATGTGATGTGAGTGGACACCAGCAGTCGTGTGTCTGCTTGATCCCACTGGGAATTCAGTGTTTCTTCCTGTTCTCTCTGTCTGAAGTGGAACTCACTGGGTTCTCAGCTCACTGTCACACTTGATGTTTCACCTCAGACTGACTCCAGGACTCAAGATGAGTCTTCCAGTGGAGGAAGAGGAGGACAGAGCAAAGTCTCCAGGGTCCAGTGGGGTGTCTCTGAAGAGTGACTGGTCCATGGGTGAACCTCTGGAGTTCAGTAAAGAACCAGGAATCTCTGAGACTCAGTAAGAAAACTTGGACTGACTCAGGTAGCCGTGATCACTGACTGCTGTTGGTTGGAAACTGTTGATCAAATCCATTGATCCATCTTTTTCTCAATCTGGAATCCAATGTGAGAGAACCAGTCTGAACTTTTCAATGTGAACTTAAATATTCCAGTTTTCAACAGATGGACTTTGAGACTGAGACTCAGTAAGAAAACTTTTTCTCCTTCTCCACTGCAATGTTCCACGTCTGCATCTCTAGTTGCTGCTATAAAACCTACCTGGATCTTTAAGGATGAAATATTATTTTAACAGTTTTTATCACATTAAAATCACCATAAAGCAAAATTGTGAGTCAAGTGGAAGAAACTCCAGAGTGACTGCTGGAAACTGTTGACTGTGCTGATCAGTTGAAGAACCTTTGTAGTTTAAATGATAAGACTCATGTTGCTCAAGGAAAACAGAACATTTCAAAATAAAAGCTCACATTAAAATCACCATAAAGCAAAATTGTGAGTCAAGTGGAAGAAACTCCAGAGTGACTGCTGGAAACTGTTGACTGTGCTAAGACTCATGTTGCTCAAGGAAAACAGAACATTTCAAAATAAAAGCTCAGAACTTGATGACGTGACAGCAGTGTTTTCTGCTCTCTGTGTGAAACTGCAGTTTTAGATTTGTTTAATCCAAAGTGACTCAGCTGGAAAATTGTGCTTTATATTCAGAGACTTTAGGAGGAGGAGGAGGAGTGGTCGGAAGCAGCAGCAGCAGCAGCAGCAGCAGAAGCAGCAGCAGCAGCAGCGGCTGTCCTGGATGAGCTGGATGTCCTGGTTGTACCAAGTGTTCATCAGGTTATTTTGGGACCAGTCTGCTCCATCAGGAGAGTCCTCATGTCTCAACTTGGAGCAGCACTGCAACCTGCCAGTCACACCCAGACTGATCACAGTAAGACTGTCCACCTGCACCTCCTTCACTTCTCCCTCTGAGATCATGTGAAGACCTCCAGTGAGAAGATTCACTGAGAGAAATTTAGAGCAGACAGTCAGATAGTCACACAGCAGCAGCAGCTTCATCAAAGCAGGTAAAGTTGTGGAGAGAAAATTATGCTCACACTGTCACGCTGATGTTTTCTTCTCCAACCTTTTCTCTGCTCCAGAGGCTGAAGGTCTGCAGGAGCTTCTCCAGCAGCAGAAGATCAGTCTGGAGAGGAGATGTGAATGTGTGACTGAAGGTGAAGAAGCAGGAAGTCAAACCTTCCTCAACAGCATCTACACTGAGCTCTACATCACTGAGGGACTGAGTGAGGAGGTCAACAGACACCATGAGGTCAGGCAGCTGGAGACAAAGAAGAGCCTCCAGGACCGTCCAATCAGGTGCAGCCAGATCTTTGAAGCCTCACTTGGCAAGCAGGGAGTCAGAGTCAGGGTGGTGCTGACCAACGGCATCGCTGGGGTTGGAAAAACCTTCTCAGTGCAGAAGTTCACCCTGGACTGGGCCCAGGGCCTGGAGAACCAGGACCTTCATATGGTGCTTCCTCTCTCATTCAGGGAGCTCAACTTGGTCAAAGAGCAGCACAGCAGTCTTCTGGAGCTGCTCCATGTTTTCCATCCAAAGTTAGAGAAGCTCACAGCAGAGCAGCTGGATGTCTGCAAACTTCTCTTCATCTTGGACGGCCTGGATGAAAGCAGACTGGCTCTGGACTTTGAGAAGAACCAGGTGGTGACTGACGTCACTCAGAAGAAGTCAGTCAGTGTCCTGCTAACAAACCTGATCAGAGGAGATCTGCTTCCCTCGGCTCTGCTGTGGATAACTTCCAGACCTGCAGCAGCCAATCAAATCCCTCCGTCATGTGTGGACAGGCTGACAGAAGTACGAGGCTTCACCGATGACCAGAAGGAGGAGTATTTCAGGAGGAGGTTCAGAGATAGAGGAGATGTGTCCAGCAGGATCATCTCCCACATCAAGGCCTCCAGGAGTCTCCACATCATGTGTCAGATCCCAGTCTTCTGCTGGATCACTGCCACAGTTCTGGAGAGCATGTTGAGCTCAGAGCAGAGAGGAGAGCTGCCAAAGACCCTGACTGACATGTACTCACACTTCCTGCTGGCCCAGACCAAGAGGAAGCAGCACAAGTATGGAGGAGGTCCACAGGAGCTGACGGAGGCTGACGGGGAGCTTCTTCTGAAGCTGGGCCAGCTGGCATTTGAACATCTGGAGAGTGGAAACATCATGTTCTACAGTGAAGACCTGGAGAAGTGTGGTCTCAGTGTGACTGACGCCTCTGTGCACTCAGGAGTTTGTACAGAGATCTTCAGAAGAGAGAGTGTGATCTTCCACAAAACCGTCTACTTCTTCGTTCATCTGAGCGTCCAGGAGTTTCTGGCTGCAGTCTACAGCTTCCACTGTCACACCAACAAGAATAACCAGGTTATTCAAGATTTCCTCAAAGATGTAAAACCAGGGCCATTAGATAAATTGTCAAACCTGTTTGGAAAAGAACATAACCAAACCTTGGAAACTTTACTGAGGAGAATGATGGAGAAATCCCTGCAGAGTCCAAACGGTCACCTGGACTTGTTTGTTCGCTTTCTCCATGGACTCAGTCTGGAATCCAACCAGAGACTTTTTGGAGGCCTGCTGGGTCTCACTGACAACCATCCAGGAACCATAAATAAGGTCATCAACAACCTGAAGAAGATGAACAGTGGTGATGTTTCTCCTGACAGAAGCATCAACATCTTCCACTGTCTGCTGGAGCTGAAGGATCAGTCAGTGCATCAGGAGGTCCAAGAGTTCCTGCAGTCAGAGAACAGATCAGAGAAGGAACTCGCAGCCATCCAGTGTTCAGCTCTGGCATTCATGCTGCAGATGTCAGAGGAGGATCTGGAGGAGTTGGACCTCAGCAAGTACAACACATCAGAGCAGGGAAGATCAAGACTGATTCCAGCTGTGAGGAACTGCAGGAAGGCTGTGATACATTTAGAAAGGTACGTAAACACTGGGGCAGATCCTCGGAGAAGGGCGCGCAGCTGTAAAATGCGGCGCGTTTTGCGGCGAGATTGCGGCTGCAATCTGCGCCTCAGATCCGGGTATCCACAAAGGTTTTTGCGCTAATGACATGCAGGCGCAAACACGCGGTCTGGCAACCTGAGAGCAGTTTGCGCCTAAGGTGTTCGTCAGTGCATGTGTTTGGTTTGTGTTCATGGATGCACGGAAAAGAAAACAAAAATTTTCAGATCGTGAGCTGGCTGCCCTCGCTGCTGAAGGAAGTAGACATGCAACAAAATTAACGCAAAATTTCCCGTTCTCGGAGGTAAAACAGTGAAACTCAGCTACGATAAACACGCTCCTGTGTGTGCCTGGCATTACGATGCCTCCTCCGTCTACCAAGATTGCTGCCATAATGGAAAGAAAGTCAAGACGCAAGACGCGTTAGTCATTATACACTGTGTGCACAATTATTAGGCAAGTGACTATTTTGACTATATCATCATTTTATCCTTAATTTCCAACCCCAAGCTGTATAAACTTGAATGATAAGAGGATTGACTGACTCTGAAAAGTCAAAAATTGTAAAAAAAAAAGTCTTTCAGAGGGATGCAGCACACTTGAAATATCTAAGATATTGGGGTGTGATCACAGAACCATCAAACGTTTTGTAGCAAATAGTAAACAGGGTTGCAAGAAACGTGTGGAGAAGAAAAGATGCAAATTAACCGCAAAAAATTGAGAAGAATCAAACTTGAAGCCACCAGGAACCCATTATCCTCCAGTTCTGCAATATTTCACAACTGCAACCTACCTGGAGTGTCAAGAAGTGCAAGGTATTTAGTTCTCAGAGACATGGCCAAGGTAAGAAAGGCTGAAACCCGACCACCTCTGAACAAGACACACAAGTTGAAACGTCAAGAATGGGCCAAGAAATATCTGAAGACAGATTCTTCAAAGGTTTTGTGGACTGATGAGATGAGAGTGACTCTTGATGGACCAGATGGATGGGCCCGTGGTTGGATCAGTAATGGCTACAGAGCTCCACTTCGACTCAGATGCCAGCAAGATGGGGGTGGGGTACTGGTATGGGCAGGTATTGTTAAAGATGAGCTAGTTGGACCTTTTTGGGTTGAAAATGCACTCAAAATCAACTCTCGGGCCTACTGCCAATTTTTAGAAGACACTTTCTTCAAGCAGTGGTACAGGAAAAAGTCTGCATCTTTCAAGAAGACTTTGATTTTTAAGCAAGACAATGTGTAACCCAGGTTTAGAAATAACTTTGGAAATAACTCCATATTTTTAGTTAAAGTTTCCTTTAAAAGAATTCATTTTAGTTGTGATGATTTCCGGGTCCAGAGCATGTGTGTGCTGCTTCGTGAGAGCGGAGAAAAGGAGAAAAGATGGGTGGAATGAGTGGCGGTTTGCGAGAACAGCGCGAGATTGATGAGACCTGGTGGGGTAAAACTTACTGCATATGGTGATTCATCGGTCAAGTTTTTTTTTTTCGGAGGGATTTCGGTTAGAAATCCCTGTTCCATTGTCCATCGGAGGAATTCCTGCTGGTGTCGGGAGAGGTTTCCAGAGATCCCGAGACATCAAGATCCCAGTGTGAGCTGGGTGGCGAGCCAGACCGAAGCACCAACATTGAAATCAGGAATCGAGAAGGATTTCTGATTCCCCTTCTTCACAGACCGTGTGGTAGGACACAAACACGCACTGACACTAAGCAGAGGAGAACAAAAAAGGGCCCCAACACTTGACCTTGGGAAAAAGGGTTTCATTTTGCCGGCTTTATTATTTTTTGTTTATTATTTTTCATTTAATACTTTGCAACAAACTGCTGTGATTTCATTGTAATAACACACAAAAAACCCAAACCATTGTTGCCTGTGTCTTTTTGGTTTACAATATTAAGGGCTCTTACAACCTTTATATCTTCTGTTATTGGTCCATTCATTAGTAGAGCTTATTACTCACCTGTGCTCTGTTCTAACTTAGTAACAAGGGTTACAAATGCTCACACATCACATGCATCAAAGTATTCCACTGCGTGGCTGGCCAGTAAAGGCCTTTTTCACCTACACCTCTCTGAACAGTGTTTCGGCGGCTGCACAAAAAGTTGATTCTGACCAGATCAAGAAACTGACTAACTCCGCGAATGGAAGGCTTATGAATGTTATTGAAAAGAAGAGTGGCTATACTGGCGACTGGGTTTTGTTTTTTTTTAATCATTATTATTATTGTTATCATTATTATTATTATTATTATTATTATTATTAATATTATTTTTTTTTAAATTATTATTATTTTATTTTTTTTTAATTTCTGAAATGTTTATTTGTTAATTTTGAGTTTATTTTTTATTATTCTCACTTTAACAGGTAAAAATAAACAAGTGAGATGGGAAAATCTTTGTTTTTTCATTTAGTTGCATAATAATTGTGCACATTAATAGTTGCCGAATAATTGTGTACATAAAGATATTCTCATAAGAAAGCCAGATCTTCACTTTTACGACTGAAATGTTCAGGTTTGATGGTTTGTTCACAATTTGGATAGACCAAAAGCACTCTTGATGTACAATAGCAAAATTAATCCTCAAAAATATAACTTGCCTAATAATTATGCCCACGGTGTATAAGCAAGACAATCACCAACACCTGAGTACCATTTGTGCTTTTCATAGCCTATCTAAAATATTGGCATATATACTGTAGTCTATGTCTATCTATATATAAGGTTTGGGGAGCCATATATATATTTCAGGCTTATCAGAGAGGAAAGTTTCACTCAGAAGCCAGAAACACTTTGACAGACAGAAACTGCGCCTGGTTTTGGTTGGCGGTGTTTCCGTCTGTCAAACTGCGTGTGGACACGAGCGCAAACTCTTTCTGGATCTGCCGCTGTTTGAATGAGGCATATTTGCATAGAAGGGGGTGTGTCCTTTTGCGCGTAGTGACTCATTTAAATACATTCAAATGAGTCTGGCGCAGCCCTGCTGCTACCTGCGCCTCGGCGCATTTTCCGCAGATTTTCACGTTTGCGTCCCCTCTGTGGATCGGAATCACCGTTTTTGGCGCTATTTACACAGAGTTTCTGGCGCAAAAGCCGGGCAATTGCTTTGTGGATTTAGCCCTGTGTGTGTGTGTGTGTGTGTGTGTGTGTGTGTGTGTGTGTGTGCGCTCTTGGTGTTAGCCACCCTGCTATATCAGCAGCTCATCCAGTCACAGGGTGGATCAACATCAGCAGGTCCACATGTGGCTGCAGGTCTTCAAGAAAACAATGAGGTAAACACTGAGTGATCACTTTTAGCAGGAGGCTGTCAACACAGGGCTAACTGAGCTGCTTTCCAAATCAACACATTGAAAACACAAACACATCACATCATTCCTTCATTTGGCAGCAGACAATAAAACAGCAATTGGATCAAAGATGCAGTGGAGTCCAAAGAGACGCCAGTGAAGGAACTCTGATCCAGTGGAGCTCCAACCTGCAGTGACTTTACACACAGCTGAGCATCATGTTGAGTTTAAGCAGCAGATCAAAGCAACACTGTCAGTCACAACAGGACGTGTTGACACTCAGTGGCTGTAACACACTGGAGTGTGAAGCTGATGAAAATGATGATGATAATGATGATGATTATGATGATGATGATCCTCATCATCATCATTATCATGGAAGCAGCTGGTCAGATGTTCATAAGTCTTGAATGTCTTTCACAGTCAGGAGAGTCTCACATGTCGACTACAACTTCACAGTCTGCTCTCCTTCATTGCAGTTTTTCAGATTTTGAACTCTCAGAGCTTCAGTGTGATGTGGTGTCTTCAGCTCTGAAGTCCAGCCCCTCCCACCTCACACTGCTGGACCTGAGCTGGACCACCCTGAAGGATCCTGGAGTGAAGCTGCTCTGTGCTGGACTGCAGAGTCCAAACTGCAGAGTGGAAGTTCTCAGGTCAGTTCCTGCTTTCTACTGGTGGACAGTGTGTGTCAGCAGATGACAACTGATGTGTAACGCTGCTCAGTGTGAAGACTGTGAAGCAGATATTAAAGACTCATCTAGACAAAGTGGATGTTGTTGATATTTTCATGTCAACAATCTGCAGCCAGAAAAGACTTTTGATGGTGGAAGAAAGTGTCAACTCTTAACGTGACATTTACAACATGGAAGAAATCAAATATTTATTCTTTATTCAGGTTGGAGAACTGCAAGTCCAACCCCTCCCACCTCAGAGAGCTGGACCTGGGTTGGAATCAGCTGGAGGAATCATCAGTGAAGCCACTGATGGATCTTGTCCACAGCAGAGACTATCAACTGGAGAGTGTGAGGTCAGTACTGGTTTGGAACCGGTGGATGATTGTTCCAGCACCAAAGCCAGTTGATCACACAGCAGAGGTCCAGTGTTCCCAGTCACAGTGTGAGAGGAGGATGGTGACGTCCAGCTTCTCCTCATTCATCCAACATCTGCTGCCAAACTGCTTCTTCTCTCAGTTCACCACTCAATTATTGATCAGTTCACCTTCATCAGGCCTCAGTATCAGTCCAACACTCCATGGTCACATGACCTTCATATGTTCCACACTTGACATGTGACTGAGAGTCTGCTTCTTCTCAACAGTCAACGTCTCTGTGATGATGCGTTCAAGGAACGTGAGTCCTGACTCCTGCTGTCTCTTCTTCTCGCCACAGGTGGAAGGATTGAGGGAGGATGAGGAGGAGAGTGAAGAGGAGAGCTCCATCTGGTGGTGGCTGACAGAACTACAAGTGAAGCCAAATAGCAAGCTGCGTGGCACGACCTTTGACCCCAGTGGAGCCTGGTGGCTGGCGGACTGCTTCTCCCTACAAGCTGCTGTGGTTACTGGGAGAGACGTCCCAGAAGCCACTGGTGGAGCTGAATCCTCAGTGGAAGAAGCAGCACTTGGAGCAGCTGGTCAGTGAAGGCAGCAGCAACACAACCACTGCTTCTGCTCTCATCATCCACGGCTGGAACATCTCAGCATGAAGGTTTCACACATCAACAACACACTGATCTGCTCTCACTTCAGAGTTCTCCATCCAACTCAACCTGGTTTCTCATGTGAAGCACAAAGATGAGTTTGTCCAAGTCTGACAGCGTTGTGAAGGTTGTGTAGTTGATATCACACCTTTATTTTTGAGGTGAAAATATTGTTTTTATGAGGCTTTTTTTCTGGTTTATGATCATAAATAAATCAGTCAGATTAAACATGTTGTTTCATCTGAAACAGAGAAAGTGATTCACAATACAAACTGCTGGTTCCAGATAAATTGTTTTTCATTTATAAAATTAATATTGATCCCTTATAGCTACATGCAATTTATTGGGTTATGTGAAAATGTAAAGAAAGGCAAAACAAACAAACAAAAAACGGGACATACGTGAATTTATTGACATCACGTCAGTCTGGACTCTGGCTGTTTGACGGACAGAAGTCAATGGTGTATCATGGACATAAGGCCAATAAAATCACCAGGTGCCCCGTTCAGAAAGAGAAGAAAAAGAAGAAAAAGAAGAGAAATGCTCCAAAGATAAAGGTTTGCAAGTCTCCATGCATGAGGTTAATAGTGCATGTCATGCAACAGAAGCCTAGACGCCATGGGACCCAGAGTGAACAACCTGCTGCAGTCTGAGCACTAAATTCAGATGATGTTCATTCTCATGAGTCTTTTTATTCATTGACTTTATTTCAGTCATTTGTATTTGTGTGATGAAGGATGTGTGACATTTACACTTATTGTCATTTATTGATCTCATTGTTTCTCTGCTCTTGTTAACTTTGAACTATTTGAATAAAATAACATCAGTAATGTGATATTGTGGTTGTGGTCTGGTGAAGGGGGGGATGGTTGACCCAGGGCCCAATAGGACTTTATGCATCAGTCAGATCATGTATCCCACATATAGATATATGTACACTAGATCAGGGCTCCTGCTGCCATTTCCAAACTCATCCAGACAAACTGACATGAAAGCTGTGAGCTCAAATGCGAGACATTGATTGCATGAGATTCAAACGCTTCACATTAGGAATAAGTGACAATACAATGTGATGTCATGTCATTCAGTGAGATGTTAGCATGGTTCTACTACTGGTGTCGCACAATAAAAAGCATGGGGCTGATAGCGTACCCACGGTGCTTGAGAATCGATCGTGGATTGTGTGCAAAGTGAAAATAAACACCACAGAAACGATTTGCAAACATCCTGTTTTACTTTTTATGCCGTCCAGTTGATTAGAAACGACACTCCAGTTCCTTCACAGATGTTTAATGAACACCGTAGAACTAAAAGTTCAGACAAATACAAATAAAACATTAGTTCTTACAATAATAATGAAAATGACGTTGCTTCGCATTGAAACACATTGTTAATACAGATGATAAAGACAAGCTAACACTGACCACTTTAGCCTGCTTCTCAACCAACGGCAGAGTTATCCTGAAAGCTGTCCTCTCCCTCCCAGTGAGCGCGCCCGAACACAAACACCTCCTCTCAACATACGAAACAAAGTGATACAACAAAAAGTACGCAAAAAGCATCAAACCACCATGCTCCCACCCGTGCGTCTCAGCACTTGCGTCTCCAAGCCAGCGAAGACAACAAGCGCCACTTCCGTCCCAGAGCACAAAAACAAAAGGTCAGCATTTCAAAATAAGTGCACCAAACAGCCACATCTACACTTTTTATTTATTTTCTTTTGGGTCGGCGTACCGGGACATTGAGGCAGGAAACGCAAAAATGTTAGCGAACTTTTACTGGCACAACTGCGAGTCAATTTTAGTATGGACCTTTTCAGGCTTTGTGTTCTAAAGTTACTTGAAGCAGATGTTGAACTTGTCATTTATCCACACCGTCTTTTCAAGAGCGATCTTTCTTTCTGTTCTCTGTGGCGCTTGTTTTTAGCGAGCTACTGCTTCTGCAAACACAGCGTGCTTCAGGCGTTCTTCTTCTTCTTCCGCCTTCAATGAATAAACTTGCGGCGCCACACCAAGCCGGACATAGATACATTGTTTTCAGTCGTTTCCAGCCGCGTATCCGTGTAAACAGGATTTATTTTTATTCTATTTATTTATTTACTTATTATTATTAATTTTTTTTAATACAGCTTCGTGCAAACTCGTTTTTTTTCGAGTGCGGTTTCAAATATATGCAGTTTAAAAAAAAAATATCCCAAAACATGGAGTTGAATTGTTTTATATTTTTTATTGTCACTTTTATCGTTATCGCAATAAATGCCAGAAATTATTGTGATAAAACTTTTAGTCAATATATCCCATCCCTAGCCATGAGTTTCTAATGTTTATATTTGTGAGCGCACTTCTTTAACACCTGCGTAGGGGGTGTGTGTGTCACTGTGGGGTGTAGCCACAACGCTATTTAATGACATTCACCTGTGCGCCTCGGATGGCTTGGTGTGGTGGGGTGAGCGTCGGAGGTCATTGTGATAAAGAATAAAGTAAATAAAAAAGAACCTCGAAGCAAGACTGGAATTATTTTTGCATGTGCGTCAACAATTACTCCTTCGTTTAGCCCACCGCGGCGTATTTATTTATCGATCGCCAGTTAGCCGCAATACGTGCTTTTATTTTGTAAAAGTGTGTTGCTGGCTTCTGCGGAACCAGAAAAGAAAAGACTTTGTTCATATGGTAGAACATTAAAATAAAAGTGCACTATACACTTCTTTTAAATTCATTATTGGATTTTGCGTATACAGTGTGATTAATCGTGATTAATCAGGGAAATCATGCGATTAAAACTTTTAATTGTTGCCCAGCCCTAACATACTGTCTATATATATATATATATATATATATATATATATATATATATATATATATATATATATATATATATATATATATATATATATATATATATATATATATATATATATATATATATATATATATATATATATATACATATTTTTTGGTCGTATAGAGGTAACTATGTAATAGTGCTGGTACACACAAAGACAAACTATTTCTCTGACTGTCTCTCTGATAGAGGGGCACCTGCACGCACACATATATGTTTATATATGTGTGCGTGCAGGTGTGCCTCTCCTATCACCACACCTGCGCCAACAGCCTCCACGGAATCCACGACAGAGTGAGAGGAGACAGTCAGAGAAATAGTTTGTCTTTGTGTGTACCAGCACTATTACATAGCTACCTCTATACGACCAAAACAATTTTTCCTCTATAAACTACCTTGTTTATTATTTGTGTCTTCATTTATACTTGCCGTGTGAATATACTTCAAATACACTGTATTTCTCTCTCTTCCTCTTTGTTTTTCTCAGTGAACATATTAATAAAATATTTACAAACCTTTTGAATTTTTTTTATTTTTTTTGCCAGAGTCCACAGATTCTCGCAGCTGTGCAGAATGCATCTGTTGGTCCTGGACCATAAAGTCGTCGAGTCTGTGAAACTGATGAGCATGGAGGCGGATGCTTTTCAAGTCCCACTGGCTTTTCTCCATTATCCCATGGGTTTTGTTGTCTTGTGTTATTTTCTGAAATATTCAACAGGATACAAATTAACAAGAGCAATCACGATACTTATCCTTGCACACAAAGGATTGTGACAACACACTGGAAAAACAGGGCATTTTGTGAATGCTATACAGATAAACTTACTTGTCTGGGAATGTTTTAAAGGCGGGTGTATTTTTTACTGGCCTCCTCATATGTCTTCCCCTCACTGTGTCGGACCACCTTTTAATTGAAAATGAAAGATTATCTCTCTTTGCCATTACTAAATACTTGTCATAATGCTGTATTATTAAATTTATTTAACTAAGCTATGTACATATACATAACAATGACAAACCCAGCATTATCTCTCTCCATAACCCCACATATGGGAGGAGAAATCGTGTCAGGCCTGGACAGTGGGAGAAGTTGGTTTCACCACTGTCAGCTGTGGCAAGAAGAACATTGGCAACGAGCTCCTTGTAATGAACACCAAAAGCATTTGCACCTGTCAAACAAAGCTCTCACCAGTTGCAAATGTTCCTCCCATGTATCACTAAATACCACAACATCGTCCAAATAGACTGCACAACCCTCCAACCCCCGTACCACCTTATTCATTAATCTTTGAAAGGTGGCAGGAGCGTTGCGCAGGCCAAATGGCATCACTGTATATGAGTACAGACCAGAAGGGGTCACAAATGAACAGATTTCCTTTGCTCTGTCAGAGAGTGGAACCTGCCAATAACCTTTAAGAAGGTCAAACTTTCTAACAAACGTAGCAGACCCCACCTGGTCGATACAGTCCTCCATCCTTGGGAAGGGAAAGGAGTCAGGCTTTGTTACTGCATTGATCTTTCTGAAGTCAGTACACGGCCGAAATGTACCATCAGGCTTCCCCACAAGAAGACAGGGTGATGACCAGCTGGAAGTGGAAGGAACAGCCAAACCATTCTCAAGCATGTAATCCACTTCTGACTCTAAAACCTTTCGCTTCTCCGGGCTAACCCGGTAGAACCGCTGGTAGATGGGCTTTGCATCCCCCACATCAACATTGTGTTCTATTAAATTGGTACAAGTGGGAGTATCGGAAAACAGACAAGAAAAAGCTCTTATAAGATCAACTAGTTGCTTCTGTCTGTTCCCCTCTACATGCCCCAGCAAAGAACCCAATTTTGCCAACGATTCTGAATTCTTCAGCCGAGGCTGAGACACCACCTCACCCGACATGTCGTCCTGCACCGCAGAACTGGTCACCAAAACAGGAACACCTATAACCACATCAGCAGAAACATCACATGCAAAATATGGTCTAAACAAGTTAACATGACAGACTTTCACAGTTTTCCTTTTATTGGCATCGCAATCAGGTAATTTTACTCCGAAACCCAACATATAACACTACAGGGACCAAAAAACTTAGCCTGAAATGGCGATTCAGTCAAAGACTGCTACACCAACACCTGGTCTCCTGAACAAAACTCACGCCGCTTCTACGCTATGGGTCAAACAGCCGTTTCATTTTCTTTTGTGCTACCTGCAAATTCTGTTTTGCCAACTCCCCAGCCTCATAAAGCCGATGTCTAAACCCATTCACATAAGAAATGAGATTTTTCAGGGGTCCGATGCAACCCACTGATCACGAATGACCGACAGGGGACCACGAACTGTATGAGAAAAAACAAGCTCATTGGGACTGAAACCTGTACTTTCTTGCAATACTTCTCTGGCTGCCAACAAGAGCCACGGCAGGCCGTCCTGCCAATCCGCCTTCAACTCTGTACAATAGGAACGCAGCAACGACTTTAAGAGCTGATGAAAACGTTCCAGTGCCCCTTGGCTCTGCGGATGATAAGCAGAGGACATGTTATGAGAGACATCGAGTTGTTTTAGAACCTGAGAAAACAACCGAGAGGTGAAGTTTGATCCTTGGTCTGTTTGTATCACCTTAGGAATTCCAAACACCGATATGAACTCTGTAATAGCCTTTAGCATAGATTTAGTGGTGATTGAACGCAAGGCATAAGCGGCTGGATATCTTGTGGACTGACACATTATTGTTAACAAATATGAACAACCAGCCCTGGATCGAGGAAGAGGGCCCACACATTCCACTATCAGGTATCGGATACAAAGGTGTGGGTTTCAAAACTTGGTTGGGTTTACTGGTAATTTGACAAGTGTGGCATGTTTTTATATAGTTGGAAATGTCACTTTTAATGCAAGGTCAGAAAAAATGCTGTAACAACTTATGGCAGGTCTTTTTGACCCCCATATGACCCGCAACATTATCATGTGCCGCCTGAATCACAGACGTCCTAAACTTTTCTGGCACCACCACTTGTCTCACAGGATCCCCACCAAAGCCCTCCCCATGAGGAGCCCAAACTCTGAACAGTACCTCATCCTGGAGTAAATAACCTTGTTTCATCATCCCCACCTGACCAGATGGCGCCACCAGATCATACAGGTTGGTCAAGGAGGGATCCTTTCTTTGCTCGTGCACCAGCTCTACACGGGACACACACAGGTCATTGGGCACAGAGATGGTAACCGTTTTAATTTTGTCCACAACTACCTCACTGTCAGGCAACGCTGCAGTCATCGCCTGAGTCACAGCACATACCACAGACGGTCTCATCTCACTTTCCTGTGGTGTTAATCCACGTTGTGCCACGGCTGAACCCTGTACAGCAGCCCCTGCTGGCTTTAGAGAAGAACCACACGTAAAATCTGTCACTTCTGAATGCACTGACAGTGGAACGTCAACTCCCCAAAAGGGATTGGACAGGGAGGACATGCCAACTCTGTCTGATGAACTACATCTTGAGGTTTCAGAACAGGTCTAACATCATCTGGCCACATCGGGCCATCAGGTAACAGATAATTTCCCAAGAGCACGTCCACTCCCTTTACTGGCAGTTCTGCTCTAACAGCCACCTCCACGTCCTTCTGAAAGAAGCCACATGACAAGAACAGTTTGTGAACAGGAACAAACAGGGTTTGAAGTGCCAAACCCCGACAAGGTACACAACCGCCTTAACATCAAATATTTGTTAATATTTGCACATTGCACCATAATGTGCAAATTGTGCAAGATACGCTGTATTGTGTATCTTGCTTGATAAACATTATACGCCCACCACCATTTCCCTCTCCTCTATCTCTACAGACACTATCATAACCTTTAATGGTAAAATCCAATACTGCTTTCAGCCATGTTTCTTGAATGCACAAGATGTCTGCTGCTTTCTTAAAATCTCTAATAAAACCTCTTGACCATTTTCTCTTAGACTTCTAGCGTTCCATTGTAATTTAATCAGTCTGTCTTTTCATTTGCTCTTGTCTTGGTTTATTGTCACCCTCCAGTTTTCTATTAATATCTTCCCAGGATACCTTCCTCATTCCCAAATACTTTTCAGCCCCCTTTACAATTATTCTTATCTTCTCTGTTTTGTGTTTGACTTGATCAGTACAGTTTATTATGTAGGCCATCAACAAAAGCAGTTTTCCAACCTGTAATGCCTCGTCCCCTTCTTGTCTTACTTTGTGTTTAACCAGAATAATTTCCTCTCTTCCTCTTTGCTCATTGACTCTCTTCACTGCCTCTGCATAGCTTAAGTTGCTGGCTGTTTTTATTGGAGTTCCTTTTATTGCCTTCGGTCTAGCTTCGCAACCACCATATGTCACCCTGTGTTGTCCCCCACAATTGCAACATTTATCTTGCACTCCCTCTTCACATTCTTCCAACCTATGATTTCCTCCACATTTGGGACATCTCTGTTTTCCTTTGCAAACTGCAGCTATGTGTCCATATCTTTGGCATTTATAGCATCTAAGTGGTGGTGGAACAGCAGACCTAACTGGGAAGCTCATACACCCTAGTTTAACTCTCCCTGGGATAATGGACCCTCGAATTTCAAGAAGGACTGCCATGCCATCTTGCCTTTTCCCATGAACTGTTCTTTGCAGTCTCCGGACTGAATTGACCTCTCCTCCACTCAGACTCCTTTTTAGTTTCTCCAAGTCTTCATCTACTGGAATCCCGGTTATGACTCCCCTCACACCCATTTCTAGCCCAAATACCTTTCCTTCACCTCTCTATCTACTCTGTCCAAACTAGCTCTCATTATGCTTTGTACAGTATGCTCGATATGCATGATAATGCCGCAGTCTCTGTGTCCCCGGCAGGTGATGACCACTGCGCAAGGAGCTGGATTGTGCTGTCCTGGGGGTCTTGGTGTCATCGCTTGTCCCACCACCACGCCTAGGACCTGGACTTGTCCTATCGGCAGATTGTCCATCGGGATAGGCTCTTGCCTTCCAAAGCATGGACACTTACAGCCCACACGGACAGCAGCCTTGAATTATTTCCAATTCTTTATGTTTATATCCGTTTTGTGAATGCCTGGTTGGTGTATCTGTTTTTCACTCTGTCCTGTCTGCCACCCTGGCTCACTCTACTACTTTCTCTCTTTCTCTGTCTCTCCTCTATTTTTGTATTTCACCCCAACTACTCATAGGCAGATGATGGCCCTCTGGAGTCTGGTTCTGCCCTAGGTTTCTTCCCACAGGGGAGTTTTTCCCAGCCACTGTCGCATTTTGCTTGCTCCGGGGGCCCAGTTGGTTCTCTCTGATTGTATAAAGCGCTTTGAGACGCCATTGGTTGTGATTTAGCGCTGTACAAATAAAAGTTTATTATTATTATTATTATTCACCCACCACATTCTTGCATATACTTTCCACCTGCCTGGCTTTATTTCTCTGCTCCTCCGTTTGACAGATTACCAATAAGTTTGCATCCCACAATATTTTCACCATTTCCACTTTACCAAGTTTCTTTCTTAGTTCTCTCGTCAGCTCTATGGGACTTAGTTTGATATGTTCATCCTGTTTCCTGAAGCTCAGAATAATTTTAAACTTCCCCTCCAAAACCTTTTTGCGCGCAGGGTGTTTAGCTATTAGAACCATCCAGAACCATCCAGAACCACCAGGATGTTTAGCTCTTAGAACCCCCTAGAACCATCCAGAACCACCAGGGTTTTTAGCTATTAGAACCATCCAGAACCACCAGGGTGTTTAGCTCTTAGAACCCCCTAGAACCATCCAGAATCACCAGGGTGCTGAGCTCTTAGAACCATCCAGAACCAGCCAGAACCACCAGGGTGTTTAGCTCTTAGAACCCCCTAGAACCATCCAGAACCACCAGGGTGTTGAGCTCTTTATTGCAATGACTCTGAAAACACTGGAATCAGTCCGAGACGAAGTTCTGGAGGGAGGGACGAAGACGATCAGAACCAAACAAGAACCACAAGGAAAAATTAAACCTGAACTAAAGTCAAAGAACTAAATCCACTAGTTGAAGGTTGGGGACGGGGGCGGGGTCTGGCACTCCAAGAGCCAATGAGAAGGAGACGGTGGATCATCCTACGCTGTATACATATGATGAATATGGATGTGGTGTGGGCTTCACTGCTGCTAAAGAAATAAAACGAATCAAAGAACAACATGCAAAAACTGTGATTGTTGCTGAGGTGAGACACCTGAGTGAAATGATAGAAGTGTTTGTGAAGATGACACATTTCACAGCACATTGAAGCTACTAACATAGATCTACATACATATCAATCTACCTAAACATGCAAACACAAGCAGGTGGAGATTTATTGATATTGGTCAAGAAAAAAGGTGCATTAAACATTGATGGACTTATATGGGTACGTATACAAATATATATTTATTAGTGGTGGGACTTGATTACAGAGAATGATCTAATTAATTATGGTCTTTGTAATTTGTCAAACCTCTGACCTTTCAACCTCTATCAGTCATGGTTCACCTCCAGTGCTCACACAGTGGTTCACTGGAAGGCCAAGAACAATCCAAGAGTCCAGATGTGGAACTGCAAGGTCCACCAGTGGCTTCTGGGACGTCTCTCCCAGTAACCACAGCAGCTTGTAGGGAGAAGCAGTACACCAGCCACCAGTCTCCTCTGAGGTCAAAGGTCGTGACACGCCCACACACACTGCGTATGTGTGCATCTTGCTGTTTGGCTCAACTGGTTGAAGTTCTGTCAGTCACCACGAGATGGAGCTCTCCTCTTCCCTCTCCTCCTCATCCTCCCTCACCACCACCTGTAGAGAGAAGAAGAGACAGCAGGAGTCAGGACTCACGGCCCTGAAACGCATCATCACAGAGACGTTGACTGTTGATGGAGATGATGGAGTGACTGGTGAGAAGAAGCAGACTCACAGTCACATGTCAAGTGTGGAACATATGAAGGTCATGTGACCATGGAGTGTTGTGGACTGGCTTTGGTGCTGGAACCATCATCCACTGGTTCCAAACCAGTACTGACATCACACTCTCCAGTTGATAGTCTCTGCTGTGGACAAGATCCCTCAGTGGCTTCACTGATGAATCCTGCAGCTGGTTCCCACGAAGGTCCAGGTGTCTGAGGTGGGAGGGGTTGGACTTCAGAGCTGAGAGCAGCCAATCACAGCTGAGCTCTGACAACCTGCTCCAACTCAACCTGAATAAAGAATAAATATTTGATTTCTTCCATGGTGTAAGTGTCATATTAAGAGTCATTTCTCCCTGTTGATGATCCAGATGTGCAGCTGTTGGGATCATTCCCTCAAGCGAGTCATTGTGCCAGTGTGTTGTCAACACAATAACAACAGCAGTGTGTCAGCCAGTGTGCAGCCAATCAGCAGTGAAGATGGAAAATAATCAGTGAGTCCTTTGTGTGCTTGTGGCTGTTTTCAGTCATCAGAGTCTCGTTACAAGTCAAACACATTCAAAGGACAAGATGAAGAAATACTGCTGCACTATTAATCTGCCTCTAATATTTCTTCACAGGATCTTCTGCTCAGTCATGTGACCTTCATCACCAATCAACAACTTCCATTGAGCTCCAAAGTGACTGGAGACATTTTCCACACTTTCTTCCACCATCCAAAGTCTTTTCTGGCTGCAGATTGTTGACATGAAATTATCAACAACATCCACTTTGTCTAGATGAGTCTTTAATATCTGCTTCAAAGTCTTCACACTGAGCAGCGTTACACACCAGTTGTCATCTGCTGACACACACTGTCCACCAGTAGAAGTGTGAATACATGTCAGTCAGGGTCTTGGGCAGCTCTCCTCTCTGCTCTGAGCTCAACATGCTCTCCAGAACTGTGGCAGTGATCCAGCAGAAGACCGGGATCTCACACATGATGTGGAGGCTCCTGGAGGCCTTGATTTGGGAGATGATTCTGCTGGACACATCTTCATCATCTCTGAACCTCTTCTGGAAATACTCCTCCTTCTTGTCATCGGTGAAGCCTCGTACTTCTGTCAGCCTTTCCACACATGACGGAGGGATGTGATTGGCTGCTGCAGGTCTGGAAGTTATCCACAGCAGAGCCGAGGGAAGCAGATCTCCTCTGATCAGGTTTGTTAGTAGGACACTGACTGACTTCTCCTGAGTGACGTCAGTCACCACCTGGTTCTTCTCAAAGTCCAGAGCCAGTCTGCTTTCATCCAGGCCGTCCAACATGAAGAGAAGTTTGCAGACATGCAGCTGCTCTGCTGTGATCTTCTCTAACGTTGGATGGAAAACATGGAGCAGCTCCAGAAGACTGTAGTGCTGCTCTTTGACCAAGTTGAGCTCCCTGAATGAGAGAGGAAGCACCAGATGAAGGTCCTGGTTCTCCAGGCCCTGGGCCCAGTCCAGAGTGAACTTCTGCACTGAGAAGGTTTTTCCAACCCCAGCGACGCCGTTGGTCAGCACCACTCTGACTTTGAGTCCCTGCTGCTCAGGTGAGGCTTCAAAGATCTGACTGCACCTGAGTGGACGGTCGTGGAGGCTCTTCTTTGTCTTCTTGGTCTTCTTGGTCTCCAGCTGCCTGACCTCATGGTGTCTGTTGACCTCCTCACTCAGTCCCTCAGTGATGTAGACCTCAGTGTAGATGCTGTTGAGGAGGGTTTGACTTCCTGCTTCTTCACCTTCAGTCACACGTTCACATCTCCTCTCCAGACTGATCTTCTGCTGCTGTAGAAGCTCCTGCAGACCATCAGCCCCTGGAGCAGAGAAAAGGTTGGAGAAGAAAACATCAGTGTGACAGTGTGAGCATCATTTTCTCTCCACAACTTTTCAGCTGCTGTGTGACTGTTTTTCTCAATGTCCCTCAGTGAATCTTCTCACTGGAGGTCCTGACATGATCTCAGAGGAGAAGTGAAGGAGGTGCAGGTGGACAGTCTTACTGTGATCAGTCTGGGTGTGACTGGCAGGTTGCAGTGCTGCTCACACCCACCACTCTTCTTCCTCCTCTTCCTCCTCCTGTGGATGGAGACACTTTGATCAACTCGTCACTTTTTTAATCTTTGTTTATTGAAATTCTTCATTTTGTCTTTGACATGAACTTTATTTTAATCTCTGGCTCTAAATCAGCTCTAATTCCCATGATGCTCTGCTCCCAGTCTGCCCAGTAGAAATGATTTCATCAGCTCTGCTCAGTTTGAAGTCAACACTGGGTTGTGTTTCCCTCAGTGATGTTTGTTTGGCTTTGTACTGAACTGGATTTCAACACTTTGAAATGTGAACGAGCTGCAGTGTCAACACTGGCGTCACTGGATCCAGCGTCACACACACACACACACACAGTGTTCTTACTGTGTCTCAGGAGGTCCAGGTTTATTACTGAAGTATGGAGGTTCACCTTTGGACGGTCACTCTTCAGAGACTCACAGCTGAACCCTGGAGACGCTGCTCTCTTTCTCTTGTACTGAACTCTGCAACACAAACATTGATGTCTGTGTTTAAAACATGATTCTTTCATCAATGATCTGCTGAGAGCCATTAATAAATCTCCACACACTGCTGTTTCCAGTCAGGAGGAAGAAAGAGGTTGTTCCTCTCACATCAGGTTCCAGTTTTCCAGACGACCAACAGTTTGAACAGTGAGTCAAACAGCAGTTCCAGTTACTGAGTCACTCTAAGTGTTCTAACCGTGTCTCAGGAGGTCCAGGTTCATGACTGAAGTATGGAGGTTCATATTTGGAGTGGTGACTCTTCAGAGACTCACAGCTGAACCCTGGAGACGCTGTTGCTCCGTCCTCCTCTTCCTCCACTCGAACACTCATCTTGAGCTGGAGGTCAAACAGGAAGTGAGGCAGTGAGCTCAGAACACTCTGACTTCCACTTGGGGCAGAGAACAGAAATCAATCAACCAGACTGAAGTCACATTGTTGACTGCTCCTGGTCACTGTCGCACTCTGCTGCTCTGGGGGCCCAGTTGGTTCTTTTTTTCTCTGATTGGTCAAAGCGCTTTGAGACATTTTGGATGTGATTTAGCGCTGTACAAATAAAAGTTGATTGATACAAAGTTGACTAGTGTCACATTTGATGAGGTCTTAAGTAAGTCAGGACTAACCTGCTGCTGCTGCTGCTGCTGCTGCTGCGTCACCTCAAAATGGAGCCTGAGGAAGAAGAGAGTGCATACATGTGTGTGTGTTCTTCTTGTCACGTATTATCTGGCAGTTTGCTCCCCATTATAGGAGCATGGAGCGCCACCTACGGTCTGTAACCGTGAAGACAATCAAAAGGTGCTCCTATTAATTCTGTGTTGTTTAGAAAGTCAAAGCAATGCTTGTAGACTTCCTTCAGCTCCACTCTTCAGTAGATTTTCTCAATCAAAGGCGACGTGGAGCCTCTTCTCCTTTCCTGCCCACATCTTGCACACATTCAACTGCTCACACTGTTCACACTTCCCATCCACATGCTGGACTCCTGTCTGGGAGGGTCTGAGTCTGTTGTCTCAATCTGGATTTATTTATTTCATTTAATTTTAGCATTATTATTATGTTGACATAGTTTTTCTATTTGGTGGAAATGTCTTGTTGGCAGGGCAGAAAGATCAACTCCCCAGTATGATACAACTGATGGTTGCATTGTGGCTCCAAACAAAACCAAACAAGCAAAAACTGATCAAATAGCGACCCTCAGTGGCAGAACTCGGAGCTATTATAGAGTGACCTGTCGAAAATATCTGACTGTTAATCAATGTTATTTTTTCAGCATGTGTTCATTTTTCTGTAAAGTCTGGAGTAGAAGGTAGTTTTGATTTCTGGGCGCCCTCTGGCTGCTCTTTACTGAACTATATTTGCCATCACTTGTTGGCAGTCCATAATGACGGTGAGAAAAATGTGATTTCCTCTTTGAAGAGCTGCACCTGTTTCTCCCTGACGTGATGAGACTGGACACTTGTTGAGGGATGTGACACTTCCTGTCAGCTCCTGAGGACAACAAGGAGGCCATGCCTCTAATGCCCCGTACTGGCTGCACTCTGGAAGAGCCCTCCCCCATCCTCAGGACCAAGTGATCCTCCCTCAACATGAACACATCACTTCCATCTGAGGAGAGAAGAAGAGACGGCAGAAGTCAGCACTCACACTTCAGTCATGAGCGCATCATCAGAGGCGTTCAGTTGTTGAGTGGAGATGATGGATTCACTGCTGATGAGAAGCAGACTCTCCGTCATATATGGTCTCAATGTCAACACAGTGTGTTGGACTGATACTGAGACGTGATGAAGATGAACTGATCAATAATGTCCTGCTGAAGTGAAAGAGTCAACAGTTGGCTCCAGAGGTGGTGGTGAGTGAATGATAGTGAGTCACTCTATATAGAAATAGATCGTATACTTGATGATTTTTGAGGTGGTCAGAGCTGGTGGCTCTCAGACAGTGGTGGTGGTGCTTCCTGCGATGAAACGCGGCCTGGATAACAGCTTGGATGGCATCTGGAGAAGCTTTTGGCTCTGCAAAGGGAGAATGGATGGTATTGGAGACCAGCATGGACAGATAGAGGAGCTGAGTCTGTTGCTGCTTGTCCTCAAAGCCAAACATCCTCCTCTGTTCTTCAAGCGCTCCCTCTGCAGTGGCCTTGGTGAAGTCACTGCCACCATATATATACACATATATGTGTGTATATATATATATATATATATATATATATATATATATATATATATATATATATATATATATATATATATATATATATATATATATATATATATATATATATATATATATATATATATATATATATATATGTACATATATATATATATGTGTGTGTGTGTGTGTGTGTGTGTGTGTGTGTGTGAGTGTGTGCTAGTGAGAACCAGAATTGTTGGAATTTGGCCATCGTCTACATAAAATGAGGAATGAGGAGCAGCAGAAGCAGGAAGAGAAGTCAGAGTTGTTCTGTGTCGGGCTCCATTTTGAGGCGGCAGCAGCAGCAACAGCAGTAACAGAAGCCGCAGCAGCAGCAGCAGGTGAGTCGTCACTGGTGAAGAACTCCTGAAATGTGATGTGAGTGGACACCAGCAGTCGTGTGTCTGCTTGATCCCACTGGGAACTCAGTGTTTATTCCCTGTTCTCTCTGTGAAGTGGAACTCACTGGGTTCTCAGCTCACTGTCACCTTGATGTTTCACCTCAGATTGACTCCAGGACTCAAGATGAGTCTTCCAGTGGAGGAAGAGGAGGACAGAGCAAAGTCTCCAGGGTCCAGTAGGGTGTCTCTGAAGAGTGACTGGTCCATGCCTAAACCTCTAACCTTCAGTATTGAACCTGGAGCCTCTGGAACACAGTAAGAACACTAATGTCCTTGTTTCTCAGTCTAATTCTAGTTTGATTTGCCAGTGATAAATTCCTCAGAAGGTGAAAAGGTGTCAGATGTGGTCAGTGGTCAAAGAGAGAGAATCTTTGACATGGTCAGATTCATCATGTTGAAATGCAGCAAAGCCCTTCTGAGACTGAACTTTATGCAATGGCAGGGATGTTTGATGCTCTGTCATAAAGTGCAGCTCAACTCCACTGAGATGAATTTCAATCCAAAGTTCAGTGCAATGTGACTCCACTGTCTCTGTCTGCTGAGAAACAAAGGGCCAGTTCCACAGAGCCACTGCTCAACCAGAGCCCACCAGGTGTCAACCACACCAGATAGAAAATATACATTTGATAGATGAATATGTCATCTAATAATATATTAGATGATGTGACAAGACCAGCCTAGAAAACAGCTACAAATCCATGACGGGTGCAACGTGGTGGCTAAAAGGCGGCGTCATTAACGGCTGCGCTCCATTCTTTGTGGGTCAAATTCTTTGATTGTGAAGCTGCATGAAGGGATTGAATTAAGAAAACAGAGCAAAAAAACAAGAAGTGATTTGTGAAGAGCCGACTAGGAGGCCAGCAGGCTGTCAGTTAGTGTTGATGGAACAATGATTCCATCCAACTAATGATGGTGTCAGAAAAGCAGCTGACAAGTGATGGACACCAACAACTGATCCAATCAGTCAAAGCCAAAGTGTCTCCACAGGAAGACGGAGGGGAGTCCGGGTGGTGAGGAGCAGCAGCTGCAGGAGCTCCTGCAGCAGCAGCAGCAGCAGTAGCAGCTGGAGCCTCTACAGCAGCAGCAGCAGCAGCAGGAGCTGCAGGAGCTTCTACAGCAGCAGAAGATCAGTCTGGAGAGGAGATGTGAACGTGTGACTGAAGGTGAAGAAGCAGGAAGTCAAACCCTCCTCAACAGCATCTACACTGAGGTCTACATCACTGAGGGACTGAGTGAGGAGGTCAACAGACACCATGAGGTCAGGCAGCTGGAGACCAAGAAGACAAAGAAGAGCCTCCATGACCGTCCAGTCAGGTGCAGCCAGATCTTTGAAGCTTCACCTGAGCAGCAGGGACTCAGAGTCAGAGTGGTGCTGACCAACGGCGTCGCTGGGGTTGGAAAAACCTTCTCAGTGCAGAAGTTCACTCTGGACTGGGCCCAGGGCCTGGAGAACCAGGACCTTCATCTGGTGCTTCCTCTCTCATTCAGGGAGCTCAACTTGGTCAAAGAGCAGCACTACAGTCTTCTAGAGCTGCTCCATGTTTTCCATCCAACGTTAGAGAAGCTCACAGCGGAGCAGCTGCATGTCTGCAAACTTCTCTTCATCTTGGACGGCCTGGATGAAAGCAGACTGGCTCTGGACTTTGAGGACAACCAGGTGGTGACTGACGTCACTCAGAAGAAGTCGGTCAGCGTCCTGCTAACAAACCTGATCAGAGGAGATCTGCTTCCCTCGGCTCTGCTGTGGATAACTTCCAGACCTGCAGCAGCCAATCAGATCCCTCCGTCATGTGTGGACAGGCTGACAGAAGTACGAGGCTTCACCGATGACCAGAAGGAGGAGTATTTCAGGAGGAGGTCAGAGATGAAAGAGATGTGTCCAGCAGGATCATCTCCCACATCAAGGCCTCCAGGAGCCTCCACATCATGTGTCTTCTGCTGGATCACTGCCACAGTTCTGGAGAGCATGTTGAGCTCAGAGCAGAGAGAGAGCTGCCAAAGACCCTGACTGACATGTACTCACACTTCCTGCTCGTCCAGACCAAGAGAGCGGCACAAGTATGGAGGAGGTCCACAGGAGCTGACGGAGGCTGACAGGGAGCTTCTTCTGAAGCTGGGCCAGCTGGCATTTGAACATCTGGAGGCGGAAACATCATGTTCTACAGTGAAGACCTGGAGAAGTGTGGTCTCAGTGTGACTGGCGCCTCTGTGTACTCAGGAGTTTGTACAGAGATCTTCAGAAGAGAGAGTGTGATCTTCCACAAAACCGTCTACTGCTTCGTTCATCTGAGCGTCCAGGAGTTTCTGGCTGCAGTCTACAACTTCCACTGTCACACCAACAGGAAGAGAAGAAAAGATGTTCCTCCTGGAGAATCACTGGATAAGTTCCTGTGGAGGATGATTGAGAAATCTCTGCAGAGTCCAAACGGTCACCTGGACTTGTTTGTTCGCTTTCTCCATGGACTCAGTCTGGAATCCAACCAGAGACTCTTAGGAGGCCTGCTGGGTCCCACTGACAACCATAAAAGAACCATAAGGAAGGTCATCAACAGCCTGAAGAAAATGAACTCTGATGTCTGTCCTGACAGAAGCATCCACATCTTCCACTGTCTGCTGGAGGTGAAGGATCAGTCAGTGCATCAGGAGGTCCAAGAGTTCCTGCAGTCAGAGAACAGATCAGAGACGGAACTCTCGAGTGTTCAGCTCTGGCCTACATGCTGCAGATGTCAGAGGAGGTTCTGGAGGAAGTGGACCTCAGCAAGTACAACACAACCAGGGAAGGAGCACTGAGACTGATTCCAGCTGTGAGGAACTGCAGGAAGGCTGTGTTACATTTAGGGTACGTAAACAATCTGTGAAGCTACTGTGTGTGTGTGTGTGTGTGTGTCTGTGTGTGTGTACATGTGTGCATGCGTGCGTGCGTAGGGCAGCAGGTCTTCAAGAAAACAGCAATGGACACTGAGAACCTCCTAAAGAAAATGATGGTGATGGTGATGACGATGGAGATGAAGATGGTAATGATAATGATGGTGATAACTGAATGAGTTCTTTTATATCAAACACGACTATTTTGAGATGTTTTGTTCATAACATTACATGTTTTGGTGGTAGCTTTTGTCTTCCTCAGAAGGTCACCTGGGTTGTGTTGTGTGCCGTATATTTATCTGCTGGTATCACGGAAGTGTTTCCCACAGTCAGACTGTGTCAGGTGTTGGTGATGTTGGTCCATCCCTCTCTTCCAGGATGATGCTCCAGGTGTGGGAGAGCATATTCGCTCCCTCGTCCCTATTCATCGTCCCTCGGGCTTCACTTTCGTATCTTAATCGCTTCCCTGATTCAGCAGTGCTATTTGTTGTTGTCCTGTTTTATGACCCTGGTGTTGTTCCAGTCCATGACATGATTTTCCCTTCTGCAGTGATCTGCTATTGCTGAATTGGGGTTCTCCTGCTGGGCTTTGTCATTTATTGATCTGGTTTGTCTGAGCTGGCTCAGTTCCACATTCCATTTGATGCTCTTTTTGCATGTATTGAAACTCCTCCCCGTCTCTCTGATGTATGTCTTGTTGCATGAAAGGCATGGAATTTCATTAGTAGGATTGCATTTTTTATCTTGTTTGAAATTATTTTTGGGGCGGACTAGCATTTGACAAGATTTTTTATATGGTTGTACTGGCGTGTCGATGTTCAGTGACACCTCTGATTTACGGTCACGTCACTACTCCTTAGCTCTCTGATTTTTTTCTATTTCTTCATTTTTGTCTTTTGTTTTTTTCTTTACTTTCCGTGCACCTTGTTATTTTGCCCATTGTGAATACTGACATGTTTTAAGTGCATTCTGTCTGTGATGTTCTTGGTGCTTTGCCATCAGAATTCATTATTAGGGTTGCCCACTCGTGTCGCGTTCTGACGACCAATAGTTTGTGTGTCGTGGGGTGTTCTGACGTCCATATAAATATTGGTCTGTGTGTGTCGGTTTCTTATGTGTTTTGATCTGAATGTCTCTGTCGTCTGTGTGGTGGATTTTAATGTCCAGAGAGGCTATGGATCTTTCTGTTTCTTCTTCGTGTCTGAATTTGAATTTGCCAATGTGGTCAATGGAATTAACACAATCTGTGAGTTTCAATGAAACCAGATCAATGAAAGCCAAGGCCCAGCAGGAAAACCTCAATTCAGCAATAACAGAGAAAAATCACCAGGGTCATAATACAGGACAACAACAGATACCACTGCTGAATTAGGGAAGCGATTGAGATACAAAAGTGAAGCCCGAGGAGTGTAAATGCTCTCCACACCTGGAGCGCCATCCTGGAAGAGAGGGTGGACCGACAGCAAGAGGTACCAGCTGATAAATACATCACACAACACAACCCAGGTGACCTTCTGCAGAAGATGGAAGCTACCACCAAAACATGCCAAGGTATGAAGAAAAAAAAAAGAAAAACATTATTCATGATGATGATGATGGAAGCTGCTGATCAGATGTTAATGATCCTTGAAGGGGGTGACTGTGGCTCAGGAGATAGAGCAGGTTGTCCAGTGACCAAAGGTTGGCGGTTCAAATCTTTCTCCATTCTAGTCCGTTGTTGTGTCCTTGGGCAAGACACTTAACCCTAAATTGATCTCAATGGGGTTGGCAGTGCCTACAGCCACCCATTGGTGTGTGAATGGGTGAATGAGAGGCCACTGTAAAACGCTTAGAGGTATCGTGAAGGTGCTGGAAAAGTGCTATATAAGGGCAGTACATTTACCATTTTTGAATCACTCTCACAGTCAGCAGAGTCTCACATGTCTACCACAACTTCTCACTCTGCTCTTCTTCATTGCAGATCTTTGTGGACACTATCAGAGCTTCAGTGTGCAGTGGTGTCTTCAGCTCTGAAGTCCAGCCCCTCCCACCTCACACTGCTGGACCTGAGTTCCACCACCCTGATGGATCCTGTAGTGGAGCTGCTCTGTGCTGGACTGCAGAGTCCAAACTGCAGACTGGAAGTTCTCAGGTCAGTTCCTGCTTTCTACTGGTGGACAGTGTGTGTCAGCAGATGACAACTGGTGTGTAACGCTGCTCAGTGTGAAGACTTTGAAGCAGATATTAAAGACTCATCTAGACAAAGTGGATGTTGTTGATATTTTCATGTCAACAATCTGCAGCCAGAAAAGACTTTGGATGGTGGAAGAAAGTGTGGAAAATGTCTCCAGTCACTTTGGAGCTCAATGGAAGTTGTTGATTGGTGATGAAGGTCACATGACTGAGCAGAAGATCCTTTGAAGAAATATTAGAGGCAGATTAATAGTGCAGCAGTATTTCTTCATCTTGTCCTTTGAATGTGTTTGACTTGTAACGAGACTCTGATGACTGAAAACAGCCACAAGCACACAAAGGACTCACTGATTATTTTCCATCTACACTGCTGATTGGCTGCACACTGACTGACACACTGCTGTTATTATTGTGTTGACAACACACTGGCACAATGACTCCTTTGAGGGAATGACTCAGTGATCCCAACAGATGCACATCTGGATCAACAGGGAGAAATGACTCTTAATATGACATTTACACCATGGAAGAAATCAAATATTGATTCTTTATTCAGTTTGGAGAGGTGCAGTTTGTCAGAGCTCAGCTGTGATTGGCTGCTCTCAGCTCTGAAGTCCAACCCCACCCACCTCAGAGAGCTGGATCTGAGAGGAAACCAGCTGAAGGATTCATCAGTGAAGGAGCTGAGTGGTTTTCTGCAGAGTCCAGACTGTAAACTGGAGACTCTGAGGTCAGTACTGGTTTGGAACCAGTGGATGATGGTTTCAGCACCAAACACAGTTCATCACACATGTTGAATAAACATTGAACTGAAGGTTGATTCATATCAAAATGACATCCAGAAATATGAATCTATGATCTTCTTGGTGTTCCAGGTGCTGGAGACTCAGTGCGTTTACATGGCACTAGAGAAATTCGAATTATTGCCTTAGTCCGATTACGATGGGAGTTTGAGAACTCCGATTGAGACACCCAGATAATGCCATTGGAATTCGAATTTCTCGCCTTAGTCGGACTATTAACTGGACAATGCGAGTGCGCACGCGTCACGCCTCCTCCTGCCATCGTCTAACAAAGCAGACGGCGCGAAACAACCTGGCAAACGCGAATAAGAATGTTCACATTTGGAGAGAGGGTGAGACCGGGGTGATGCTTTCTCTTCTAAAAGAGATGGACATATTAAAATAACCCCCGTGACCCTGAATAGGAATAAGCGGGTATAGAAGATGAATGAATGAATATTAAAATAACGCGCAACGGAGACCTTTTGAAAAAGGTAGCACAGCAAATGCAGGGCTCCGGCTTTGCGCACCCCTGAACAAATAGGTATGCGTTCGTATTTATATTTCTACCTTTTCGTTCACATTTTTTGTAAGTTGGAAGAATTTTAACTTTTTTTAGTTTTTCTGATTTGTTTTTATTTTGGTAATTTCGCTGTTGTTCTGCTGGAAACGGCGTGCAGTGGCACCAGCTGCCTCCACGGTCGGCACTTTAATGAGTGTGTGTATAACTGAAGACACCATTCCTTTGCAAAACCTGTACATAAACTCTCCCACCAGTCTGCTCCGAACCCGTATCCAACAGAGAGAGTTTCGGGTCCGTAGCTTGACGGCACAAAGCGTAGCATCGAAGACATTGTGTTGTTGTAGCCCTCCAACAGCAAACGACGTTCTTGTCTGCCTTTTAAAATCACCATGAGCACGAGAAATAGGGTACATATTATCTGCAAAATAAGTAACACGTACATTATGAACTATCATACATATCATAATGAATATGTCAACCGAAAGCAGCTGACCAGCTGAAAAGACTCACTCCACCCCCTAGTGTTGGGAGGAGGACATGTTCCCGTCAATAATTCGAATTTCTAAGCTGCATGTATACGGTGACAAGGTGAGAACTCTGATTGGACGAGAAAACCGAATTATTGCTTAGTCCGATTAAGCTCTGCATGTAAACACACTGAGTGATTGGCTGGTGCCACTATTGAAGGAGGACGACCACAGCGAATCCTTCTATTTTTTTTCTTCTCCTCGCTGTCAACCGGAGGTCATGTACAGCAGCAACAGCAGAACTTGTGTTGGTTCTAGTCTCTGTCTTAAGATTCTATGTTGTGTTCTAGCTCCGCCGAGGCTGGGGCAGAACACATGGACAAAAAGCCAATAGAACCACCAGGTGCCCCGTTAAGAAGAAGAAGAAGAAGAAGAAGAAGAAGAAGAAGAAGAATTCATTTGTATTTGTGTGATGAAGGATGTGTGACGTTTACACTTATTGTCATTTATTGATCTCATCGTTTCTCTGCTCTTGTTCACTTTGAACTATTTGAATAAAATGACATCAGTAATGTGATATTGTGGTTGTGGCCCAATAGGACTTTATGCATAACTCAGATCATGTATCCCACATGTAGATATATGTAGACTAGATCAGGGCTCCAGCTGCCATTTCCAAACTCATCCAGACAAACTGAATCTCATGCAATCAATGTCTAGCATTTGAGCTCACAGCTTTCATGTCAAACGCTTCATATTAGGAATAAGTGACAACACAATGTGATGTCATTCAGTGAGATGTTAGCATGGTTCTACCTCCTATTAACAGGAGTCAGACGTTTGCTCATCCTACTGTAGATGGTGCATTATGACAGGAAAGCCATGAAGGAAAGACACAGCAGTGATGAGTGGCAGATGAGTGACAGGGGGAGCAAACTGTGTCAGAGTGGCAGCATTGCAGGCAGCATCTGTACAAGAAGAAACTATCCAAAGAAGAAGTGAGCCATGAAGGTCTCTGGACTGGGCTGTATTAAGGTCAGCATCAATACACAATGGAAAGAAATGGCTCATGGCACTCCAACAAGGTTGTGGACATGACTTTGATTGTTCACTGTTGTGGAAAAGAGCAAAGATACTGATGCAGAAATGCTGAGTAAATAAGTAATTTAATGAAAAGAAATAAAAGATCGGATATCCGAGGCACAAACAAAGTACAACCAACAGAACAGATGCAACGGGTGCAACAGCTCGAATGGATGCCAATGCAAGTGCAAAGAGCTGAGGAAGATGGAGGTCTCTTATACAGTGGACTGGGAAGGACAAGGATTAGGAAAGGGGAGGGGAAGATGAAAGGAGACAAAACAAAGAATACTTCACCCTGGCGGGACACGAGGAGAATGTCTCGAGAAGGTTGGCGACAGTGAAGGAGAAGGTTACCATGAAGCTAACAGATTACACGAGAGGCCAAGAACACATATTTCCCATTACATCACTCACAACACATCTTCTCCCCATTTGTTTTAAAGTGCAGATTCTGCTGAGGGAGGAGGGGCCACTTCACATTGGAGTGCTTTTCCAAAAAACGCACTAAATTCATCAACATTTCAGCCCAGTGACAAACACAATGAAATGATGAAAACTAAACCACATGCATTGCATAGATCTGCCATCAGTCTATGCAATGTATGCTAGAAATCAAAGCCATCAGCAAAAGGCCATTCAAACATAGCACAGATATAGATTAGACAGACAGCTACACACACAATACATAGTCAGTGTTTCACAGTCTTCAGAGGAGAATTAACACTGTCACCAGATGTCAACAGCTGATATATATTCAACATTTCAGAGCTGCCAATGGTGTTCAATTGACTGTGATAGCAGCGACTGTATGAAGTGGTCATGACTAGAACAGCTGAATACGGCCGTTTCCATGCTGCTCAGCAAAACGCTTTCCAAATGTATCTCCATCTAATGCTTTAGTGCCTTTTGATTGACTGCTGAGTGCAGCCAAACTCCATGCCACAATATCTGATGACCTTCCCCCACCACTTTCAATAAGAGACGCTAGCCTACCACAAGAAAAATATTGCACAATGCTAAGACGTCCAAATATAAAGAAGTTCTACTGGTACGTTGCGGCCCAAGCACTGCTAGTATAACTTGTATATATACAAGTCACTTTGTACACTCTCTTACAAAGTCCTGCATTGGTGTGGTTCTGTGTTTACCTGGCGACGTGAGGAAGCCGTACCGAGGCTGCAGAGCCGGGGAGTCCATCATAGACAATCCACATCATCCACTGCACAGCGCCATCTCCAGGCAGAGGAGCAGCGTCAGTGACAGACTGCTGTCAATGTCCTGACACACTGAGGAAATCATCCAGTGTAGATGATTTGATTCTATATAGAGTGACTCACTATCATTCACTCACCATCACCTCTTGAGCCAACTGTTGACTCTCTCATTTCAGCGCGAAATTATTGATCAGTTCATCTTCATCACGTCTCAGTATCAGTCCAACACACTCTGTGTTGACATTGAGACCATATGTGACGGAGAGTCTGCTTCTCATCAGCAGTGAATCCATCATCTCCACTTAGTGCTGACTTCTGCCGTCTCTTCTTCTCTCCTCACATGGAAGTGATGTGTTCATGTTGAGGAAGGATCACTTGGTCCTGAGGATGGGGGAGGGCTCTTCCAGAGTGCAGCCAGTAGGGGGCATTAGAGGCTCGGCCTCCTTGTTGTCCTCAGGAGCTGACAGGAAGTGTCACATCCCTCAACAAGTGTCCAGTCTCATCACGTCCGGGAGAAACAGGTGCAGCTCTTCCAAGAGGAAATCACATTTTTCTCACCGTCATCATGGACTGCCAACAAGTTATGGCAACTGTAGTTCTATAAAGAGCAGCCAGTGGGCGCCCTCAAGTCAAAACTACCTTCTACTCCAGACTTCACAGAAACATGAACACATACTGAAAAAATAACACATTGATTAACTGTCTGCCCTGCCAACAAGACATTTCCAGCAAATAGAAAAACTATGTCAAAATAATAATAATGCTAAAAATGAATAATATAATTAAATCAAGATTGAGACAACAGGCTCAGACTCTCCAGACAGGAGTCCAGCATGTGGATGGGAAGTGTGAACAGTGTGGGGCAGTTGAATGTGTGGAAGATGTGGGCAGGAGAGGAGAAGAGGCTCCACGTCGCCTTTGATTGAGAAAATCTACTGAAGAGTGGAGCTGAAGGAAGTCTCCAAGCATTGCTTTGACTTTCTACACAACACACAATTAATAGGAGCACCTTTTGATTTTCTTCAAAGTTACAGACCGTAGGTGGCGCTAATTCTCCCTATAATGGGGAGCAAACTGCCAGAACATACATGACAAGAAGAACACACACACACACACGTGCTTGCGCACTTTGTGTCTCAATTGAAGGCGTGTCCCAATGACCAAAAGTCCGAAGAATGTTCAAAATGCGTACTCGGAATGCGCCCTACTTTTAGCCGATTCCAAGGATACACCGCTACTATCCTTCGCATCCTTCGGTATCCCATGATGTTTTGCGTGCTGCTGCAAAGCATCCTGGGAACCTGGGCATTTAAGTGAAATGGCGGCATCTCCTGTCCACACAACCTTTAAATGTGAAGTATATAAATTATATAATATGAAGTATTCAAATTTTGTGTAATATCAAAGTTTTTTACCGTAAGGTTTTTACTCATTTGAACATCCAACGCCATACATGTCAAACCAAAACCCCAAAATTAGTTAAAACATGCTTGAGTATTAGCTTAATGTCATGAAAACTTCACTTTCAAATGTTTGAGGTTCAGAGGTTGCTTCCTATAATGTACATAAAAGGACCGATAAATTTGTATCATTTTATGTTGATCCAAAATGAAATTCTTAATTTTCACAGAATCGAGCGAAGCGTTAGTTCTGACAGGGCACGACGTCAGCCTTATTAGTATTCCCCGCTGTGCGACCCTAATTAGCTGTAGGCTTACGTCACTTCCCTCAGCTCCTATTGGTCAGCCTCTTTAGAAGCGCCCTTTTTAAAGCCACCCCAACTGATCATCTTCCTCTGCCTCTTCACCGGCAATCGAACAAGTTGCCTAGTAAGTTTGATGATTATCTTTTGTGTTTTTTCTCACCTTGTTGCCTCTCGCCTCGATGTCTTCATACTATGCCGAGGATCAGGAGGAGCTCGTCTGCGCCCCAGAGTCGCCACAGAGCTCCGAATCTGAGGCTGTCATCTGCGATGAATCCACTCCTTCTCTTCGCAGAAGCTCGCGGCTCATAGGGAAAAGATCCCCGGTCCCTTCCATCAAGGAATGGCCAATACCGAAGATCCTGGAGTTTCGATTTGAAAATGGAGTCGCCGCTCCAGTCCACCCGACGACATTCTGATCCCGCGCAGAAGCTTGGGAAGTGCAGTTCCGTTCTCTACCGGCGTTCCTATCTGCCTTCCTGCTGCCGCCATCTCATCCAACCTCAGGAGCCAAATCCTCGCAGGTAACAACGTCAACCTTGTGAAAATCCTGCTGTGCTTGGATTTTAGTGACAAAGGCGTCGTTGACTGTGGAGATATGTCGGTGTTATAAAGGACAGTGATCTCGCTGTCCAAGACTCTGACTTTGGCAGAAGTCATCGTGGCCTTCGCCAATCTCGCTATGACCTACGGCGGAACCTTGTTCTACAAATACCATAAGTCATTCTCAGCTAAATCTGCTATGTTTATTCAGAGATTTAACCAAAGGCTGGTCTGGTCCGTGGTCGATTTGGCTCTAATTAGCTGGCACTGCACTGGCCGTCAAGCACTTTCCTGCTCTATTTGCGCTTCCTTTGCACATTCCTTTAATCTTTGCCCCAAATCACTGGCTGTCGTTCATCCTCCGAAATGCTCAGAAAGGAAAACAAGGTGACACCTTTTTCACTCCAATATCTTCAATTTTAGAAAACGTGGGCAGATTTGTGAAGTGTAAATGTATTCATGCTTTCAGCTTTGGTCATAAAAATAAATCCTTTTCTTCTGCACTGGTGTAAAATAAATCATTTTCTTCTGCGATAACGAGGCAGCCGTAAACATCATAAACAAAGTCGTTCCACCATAACCTTCATCAACAGATTCGTCAGGCGTCTCACTTGGGTTTCTGTCCTGGGTAACTTCATTGTCTGAGCAGCGCATATTCGGTCTTGGACAATAAAATACGCAGATGTCCGGATTCACCTTCCAGCCTTCTGTGCCCACCTTTCAGCCAAATGGCGGTTAATCACGTATTTAAGGAAAGGGTGCTTGATTGCTTATATAGATTTACTTTTGAAACTGTCTTTCTCACTGCATTTTTGGTTTTCTAAGAGGCAGGAATTCACGGGATCTTTCTATGTCCGATATTACGGTTTACGATCATCATTTTTTTTCTTCTGGCACTGGCCTGTTAACTGTTCCACGAGTCAAAACCAAAACCCACGGTGAGGCTGCTTTCAGCCATTACAGCCCTACTCGGTGGAACAGCCTGCCAGAGAGCCTCAGGGCCGCAGAGACTGTTGATATTCTTAAGAGGAGGCTCAAGATGTACCTTTTTAATCTGGCCTTTAACTGACTTCTTTTATTCTTCTCACTCTTACTCCACTAATTCTATGCCGTTTTACTATTTTTATGCCTTTTATTACTTTCAATTGATTTTTATACTTTTATAATGGTTGCCCATTTTTATGCCACTGTTTCAAACTTTATGTTTATGTATTTATTTTATTTCTGATTATGATTATTCTCCCTTTTATACTTTTAGTGCCAGTGTTTCCTCATGGGGGGCCCCTCCACGCTGGGAGTTACACCTGGTCTGCCCATAGGGGCGCTGCAGACCATGGTGCCTCCTTGTGTGGACGGCTCCCCATAGTGGCCTTTCCTCATCCGATTCTTCAGTGCCAAGCCATTTTATCTAATGTCTGTGTGAATATGGGGTGGGCGTCTGTCTGTGTGCGTTGGTGGAGAGGGTGGGTCCGTATGGGGTGGGGAGGGCAGTGGAGCTTTTATTTTTTCTCTCATTGTTACTATTATGATTGTTGTTCTTATTATTATTATTATCTTTCTTTGTTTTGTTTTGTTAAGCACTGTGGGTTGCACATGTTGTGTATGAACAGTGCTATATAAATAAAGTTTATTATTATTATTATTATTATTATTATTATTATTATATTTTTGTATATTTCTCAAACATTCTAAGTCTGACAGGGCCAGGAGAGGACAAACATTCTGATTGCAAAAACTAATTCTGCCTTTTGTCCTTTCCTATCCATGAGCTGTTACTTAAGAAGCAGACCACAAGCCAATCCGAAGGAGCCGCTTTTTGCCACGGAGGATGGGGAACCCATGACAAGAGCTTAGTTCACTTCTCGCCTTCGCCTCCTTTGCCAATTCTGCGGACCTTCGCCTGAACAATACAGGGCTCACTCCTTTCGGATTGGAGCGGCAACAACAGCAGCTCTTAAAGTTCCCGTATCAACGCTCAAAGCTGTGGGAAGGTGGTCTCCAGCTGCATATACGAACATTATCTGCGTCCCGAAGCTCAGCCATTCTCGACGCCCAAATGCATTCTCGCCCACCTATACGCTACTTCAACCCCTGACGTATTAAGCTTAAATCTATTAGAAATATTGCTATATTATATTCCACTCTGACTGTATCTCTTTCACCACGCTGGTTGTACCGCACCAGCTTTAACTGTCTTTACTTCTTACGTTAAAGCTTTATTAGTTGCTCGCTTGTCGACAAGAGCTTGATTTTGCTGGTACAGCTGGTTTGGGGGGTTCGGCTCCCTGCTACGCTTTTTCACGAAGGGCTCGTGAAGGGCAGGTAGAGAGAGGAGCCTCCTGCTCTTCCTGCCCAGGCATCTCACGCAGGCGAGTGGGAGAGGAGTCCCCAAAACCAGATCCTGGGCTGCCCTCCTGCCTTATGCCTTTCACCATGGCATGTGAAGGGCTGGAAGCTGCCCTTCCCGCCTCGGCCTTCCACGCATGCTTGCGGAAGGGCAGGGGACCCAAGCAGAACCATACCACCAAATCTAACAGGCTTGATTTGTATAATAAAATTGTTAATTTTGTTGAAGTGACCCTGTCTGAACTGTAAATTCTGAAGTCCAGTAAAATTTTGGAGTGAGTAAATAAGTAAATAGATAAATCAATCTTTTAATCAATAAATCATAACAATTTTTTATTAGATTTTAACCACCTTCCTCTTGGTAAGGCAATAATAAATAGGCTATTTGTCAGTGTACTGATGTAACCTTTTGTAAATCTTTACATTCCCATGTTAATGTGATCTTGTGCTTACTGTACCTTTTCTCTTATTTCTCTGTGTTTGGAATTGTACTGGAGAAGATGGTCCTGCTGGGGAGTGTGGAGCCCCAGCAGGAAAAAAAAATGGAATAACTTAAAATATATATATATATATATATATATATATATATATATATATATATATATATATATATATATATATATATATATATATATATATATAAGGTGGGTGTGGATTTGAATGATGATATGGAAATGAACTCATATTTGTTTTAACCATGCAAATACACACGTTGCTGAAAGTTGCTGACGTGAATGATTTCCACTGCCTTAGGATTGCAAATACCCAGGGACTGGCGAGGGGTGGCGGGAAGCCCACCGCTGCAACCTGGCCCTGGTTTGATGACCTAATGGATGAGGTGCTAGGACAAAGGTCTTCCTGCACCGCCCCCCCCGTCCTAATAGCGTCTCTCCTGAGGACACACCAGAGCCAGTTGCAGCGGTGGGTGACCAGAAGGAGGAGGAAACTGAAGAGGAGAAAGTGAGCAAGTCCCAGGATCCCAGAGGAAGGGAGGAGGGACAGGGGGAGGAGATCGCTGTTCAGGGAGGCTGAGGAGAGGAGAGAGCAAAGAAAGAATGGAAAGGCTCTTCTCTGTCCTCGAGAGGCTGGTGGAGCGCCAGTGACTTTTGCATTTATTGTTTATAGTTAATTTATTCTTGTTTGTCATTTTATAGTTACGTTCTAAATTGTTATTGAAGTTTTTATGTTTTAAAAAATTAAAGAATTATGTTCTCACATATTATCTTGCATCCAGTACTTAAATACAATTCATAAAAGTGTTAACAGACAACATCAAAGTGATCCTTTTAAGAAAGAACCAGGGGTTTAATAGAAAACATCTTGACATTTGCAACCATTTACACAACTACAACAGTATAGAATTAAGCAACTCCATTGGCATACTGAAATGTGTTCCTGTTTTATTGTATTATTTTAAATCTCAGCGTAAAATGTATTTAAAATATTTGAAATGGAGAGTCAATAAACGAATGAAAGTGTGTTGTGAGAAATCAAAGTGTGAATGTAATTGTTAACCATGTGCTTGTCTTTGTAGGAACCTTAAAGAATACATTTCAAGACAAAGGGACACAATGACTATTTATACCAGGAATGGAAAACTACGGCCGTACATATATATATATATATATATATATATATATATATATATATATATATATATATATATATATATATATATATAACACTGTAAAAATGTCAGTGAAATTAACATTAATATCCTGTAAAATCTTGACATAAAAAACTGTAGCAAGAAAAACATTGAAATTCTGTAAATTTTAAAACAATGTATTGTAAACAACAGACCAATACATAATTGTCAATTTAACAGTCAGCATATGTTAAAAAGAGGGTATTTCTTTGTAGAATTAATATGTTGCTGTATTATAATCATAGAAAAATTGTCATTCTTGGACCAACATAATTCAGTTAAAATTTCAATATGGCTTGGTTTATAGAACTTTAAAAAAAAAAAGTAAAATTCTTAACAATTAAAAATGTTAAAATTATAGAAAATATGTTGTAATTTCTAGATAAATACTAGAACTTAGATTAAATGGATTAGTTAAGGAAATACAGACGAATGCAAACAGATTTAGCAATGGCTAGTCTCACATAAACAATTAATGGTAGAGTTCATTTGTATAGATCTATTTGATTCTACTTAAACACTCATTTGTTCAAATGTATGCTTTAAAATCTAAAAATCTAAAATTTATAATCTGCATAATTTCATCAGTTTGAAATGAGTTGATACTAGTTTGGTTTTAAAAGTTGCGAAACAGTTGTTATTATTGTTATTATTGCCGCCTCACAGTACGAAGGTTGTGAGTTCGATTCCAGGTCTGGGATCATTATGTGTGGAGTTTGCCTGGTCTGCGTGGCTTCTTTCGGGGTTCTCCAGCTTCCTCCCAAAGTCCAAAAACATGCATGCGAGGTCAATTGAAACTCTAAATTGCCTGTAGGTTTGAAGGTGAGTGCAAATGGTTGTGTCTCTACATAACAGCAAGAATTAGTCCTAGCATACCTCCATGACTCTGAGTTTGGGAAAAAAACTGGTATGGAAAATTAATGGAAATATGGTTTTCATAGAAGTTATGAGAGGTAGGGTGAGGGAGACCCTACCAAGGGGTAGGGTCTCCCAAGGCGATGGTACAGACTAATGTTCAAAAACCTCTATGGCACACAACTTTACAAAGATAGTGACATTGCCGGTATGGTGTAGCTGGGGCCCCACCCTGGAGACAGGCCTGGGGTTGGGGCTCATATCCGAACACCTGATGGCTGGGTCTCAGCCCACTGGACCCAGCTGGGCCCAGCCCGATGGAGCGACATGGGTCCAGCCTCCTGTGGGCTCACCAACCTCAGAGGAAGCTGCAGGGGTCAGATTGTTCGGGTGGACCATTGAGGTCAAGGGCCTGGGCGACCTCGTAACTGCTTGAAAGCAGACTCTCCATTTCTCTCGTGTTGCCTGCGGTGAGCGATGGCAGGCCTATTTTCAGAAAGACTCGGCAGGCCCAGGCGCATCATGAGGGTCTGTTGGGAACATCTGGTTGAGCTATAATTGGACTTATATGCTAGAATAATATCATGCAATTCAAACAACTTTATTTAATTTAAATAGATATACTCATTGTTATTAATTTAAAGTAATAAATATATTATATTATAATTTTTAGATATTATATAATTATTCTTCATATAACTATTATTTATAGTAAATACATAAATCTAATAATTCTCAAGTGGTTTGTGTTTCTGTGGTTAAATACGCAGGGCACACTGGAGAAAAAATGTCAGAAAGCATAAACGTTGCGTGAGATTTTAAAAATGCAAGGACCAATCAAGGACTCTTCTATGATTGGATGCCACGTTTTGGCGGAGTACTTGGCACGGAGCAGACAGACTTGGAATTGTGGGAGCAGACGAAACACATTGCGAGGAGTACGAACGGGGAGAGCGAGAAAGACGAAATTGGAGCAGTGACGAGTGACGGAGCAGGAGACACGGAGGTTCGGGAGTTGGAGACAAAGAGGTGTCATAAAGGAGGCGGGAGACAAGTCGGAGCAGGGACGACGGACGAGGAGACAAGCGAGAACAGGTACGTTGAGGAGGCATTACCATGCTATAAGCGGTAAGCTAGCAGACTTCATTTTTAAGCTAACAGACTCAAGTCTTAACTTGCGCGGCATCGCCATTAGTTACTTCAAACGTGCTTTCAATATTTCTCAACATGTTTGCATGCCGTTTTTGTAGCAAAACTCTTCTAACTTTGAGAGGCTATGTTCTGCATTGCCGCGTTCATAGAAATGAACCACGCTGCGTTTTCCAGTGTGTCGGCGTCGACTGCAAGAAGACATTTTCCACGTACGCCGCTTTCAAAGCTCATTTCTACCGCACGCACAATGTGCCCGAACCTCCGCACAGTAGAGCCGTTGTTTCATATTTGAAATGCGCCATTTCGCTGTGCGTCCGCCAGTTTCATACAGCAAAAGAACTCATCCATCATTTGAAAGAGCATTTAGTTGAGGGAAGAGTTGTACCGTCATCATGTCCCGTAATTGATTGCAAAAACGTGTTCACAAATAAATCAACTTTCACTGCTCACATGTCACGCAAACATAAAGGATTTTCTGTGGAAAACATAAGTGATGTTTACAGGGAAACGGTGTGTCAGTCTCCTAGCACTGTATGTGAGGATGCTTCACAGATCTTCAACACAGTAGGTCCTTCAACCAGTGGAAGCTGTGAACTCCCACACGATTGCAATGAGACCTTTCTCAGGAATATTTGTTCTGTCTAAAATTGCAAGGGCAGCTCCTTCTCCCTGCTTCAACAATCCAGATTGTTGTGGAGGAGATACAAAATGTGCATGAGTTAGGACAGGATTTCACTAGAAGTAAACTTCATTCACTTTTAAAAGATGACATGGGTCTAAGAGATGATGCAGTCGCTAAAATCTGTGATTGCGTTAAAGATTCAGATCTATTCTCTGCCTGCCATCGGGGGCCACTAAGAACAACTTATTCACGAACTCAGACCTTCAAAAAAATGTTCAAGTACATTGAGCCTAAAAAACTATCATTAGGGATTGATGAAAATGCTTACTACATTCCACTGAAGCAAACATTACACACCCTTTTAGAATCTGAGTTGTGGAAGAATACAGTGACCCAGCAATATACCACAGACTCACAGGAGTTTAGTGACATACATGATGGACAAATCTTCAAGTCAAACAAATTCTTTATTGAAAATCCAGGTTGCCTGAAGCTAATTTTGTACCATGATGCTTTTGAAATAGCCAATCCTCTTGGTTCGGCTAAGAAAAAACATAAAGTCCTAGCTGTCTATCTTTCTGTGGCAAATTTGCCTGCTTATGTGCGATCAAATACTGATCACATGTCCCTTGTGTTGTTGTGTGGAGAGAAGGACTTAAAACAGTTTGGGTATGCTAAACTTTTCTCAGATGTTGGAGGATTTAAAGATTTGGGAAGAGAATGGAATATGCGTGGACTTTAAAACTGTGAAAGCAGCACTGTATTGCATCGCAGGTGATAATCTTGGATCACACAGCATTGGGGGTTTACCAAAACTTTAGTCGTTCAAATTATTTTTGTCGATACTGTGAAGTCAGACGAAGTGAGTTTCAAAATAATGATCCCAATGTCTGTGGTCCACAGCGTACGCCTGAAGCTTACGACTCAGCTGTAAATGATCTCACATCTGAAGACGGGGAGGTTGACAAAGGCATAAAGGTAAATTCTGTATTCAACGCTTTAAAATCTTTTCATGTTTGCCAGCCTGGTCTCCCACCGTGCTTAGGTCATGACATATTTGAGGGCATTTTATCCTAAGATGTATCACTGTACTTGAAATATTTCATCAAGAAAAAAGTGGTTTACTTATACACTTCTGAATCGGCGAAGCACCCAGTTCAACTACAAAGGTTCTGATGCACTCACAAAACCATGCACTGTCAATGATGGGTCTAAGCTTTCTGGCCAAGCCATACAGAATTGGAATTTTTTTGAGGTTACTGCCTGTTTTAATTGGTGACAAAGTGCAAAGTCCTGAAGATGCGGTGTGGCTGTTAATTCTCCAGCTTAAAGATATAGTTGATCTGATTTGTGCACAGAGGATTTCCATGTCACAAGTAGCATATCTTGAAATCATAATCCAAGAATATCTGGAATCAAGGAAGTGTTTGTTCCCAGAGTGTACATTAAAACCAAAGCATCATTATTTACGACACTATCCAGCACTTATTTTAAAGTTTGGCCCCTAATAAGACTGTGGACAATGCGATTGAAAGCAAGCACAGCTACTTTAAGAGATCGCCCAGGCATCTGAAAAACTTCAAAATGTATGCCTTACTTTGTCTGAGAGACACCAGATGTTTCAGGCATATGTTTTAGTTGGGCCAGGAAACTGTCAACCTCTGCATGTCAAAGACAGCTGTACAATTAAGGAAGCCGTGAGCGAGTTTGACTTCTCAGAAAACAACACTTGTGTTTCCACAGACATACAGTACAAAGGAACAATATATAAGAAGGGCAATTTTCTTGTGTCCAAAAATGATGAGACTATGGAGTTTGGAGAGCTTCTCATTATTTTATTCAAAAGTGATACAGAGGTGTATTTTGTGACGGCTGTACACAACCCTGACTATCATTCTGAGTACCATCTCTACTCTGTGAAAAAAGATTGCGCAATGTTGCTTTGGTGGTTTACTTATGGTTTAAAATCAGTGACTTGGTAGATTTTTATCCTTTAACATCCTACGTTGTTAGTGGACACCAAGTCATTCCACTGAAGCACAGCATCTTCTCCAAATAAACTTGATCTTGAGCACTGGTGGGAAAAAAAGGCAAAAACATTTCATAATGCATGTGATTTTCTCATTGTACCGGCAATGACCGACTGGGAGATAACATTTTTTGCCGTGCCATCAATGAGGTCTTACCTGACCTAGCTGAGGCGTCAAAAGACATTTTGGAGGAGACCTTGCAGTCCCTTGGTATCGAGACAAGTGATGCTTTTCAGTTCCTTGAGGAAAGTGACTTGTTGACGGCTTTGAGACCCATTCAAGCCAGAAAAGTCATTGCTGCTTGGAAGTTGAAAGTTAAGTATTCAGCATGGGCTGCAGTTAGTGCTAATAGAAAAACAAAACCATTCTCATAATGTTTCTGTCTTCTCTATCTCACTCTCTGTGTCTCTTTCCTTTTCTGCAGGCCAAACTGATGACCGTAGCAGCACATCTAGTCTCTCACCAGCACCTCCACCATCCTTGGAGTCTAGTGCTGACTGGGTGGATACATAGCAAGTTCCATGGGACAAATTCCCAGAAGAACTAATTCAAGCTCTAGAGAGGGGAAAACGGCCAAGCCCTCGTCTAAGAGGGGAGATGGTTTGCATCATTGTTTCTGATATGATGCGAAGAAATTCTTCAGTGAGTAAGAGAAACTCAACTGATATTGCCAAAAGATGGTGGCAAAGTATCCAAAATCTTTGCAAGATATTATAGACGGAGATGTCATAGGCCCAGTTTACCACTCTCTTGTGAAACAACTGCAAAATAGAATAGAGAACGTTGAAGAGATCGACAACACCAAAAATAAGAAAAGAAAGACTTGCACAGAGGATTATGACACAGATGAGGTCCCTCCACAACAAAGAGCAGCAATCCAGGACACGTATGGATGCATCAAGTGGAATGTAAAATTTTGTCGCTTGGAGAGACCCTGGAGAGCCAGCAAGATAAGCAAGAAAAACTGCGGCGGATGTCTCAGCAAACTAATGCTCATCAGGAGGAGGCCAAACAATTAATGAAGCTAACCTTCTACACACAGCGCAAACAAGTTAACGAGGGGAAAAATATAAAAGACCTGCTGCAGGAATGGCCCTATTGGTTCAGTGAACTTGGCATGGATGTGCACTTCAAAGAACTTACAGGAATAGCACTTAAAGAAACGTTCTTAAAAAATGTGGACCTGAAGGGGAAGCGGCTTCTAAACTTCATGAGTACAGTTTGTATGAGCAAAACAAAAAGTTCTTGCTGGCTGCAACCAAGGTGAAAATGTTGAGAGGTGCTGAGCTGAGCGGCTGCTCTGAAGATGTGAAAGAAATGGTCCTGCTGCTGATGGCCTATTTCGATGAAAGAGAAGAAATGATGTTGTCTAATGTGGAGGACACCTGTCTGGCAAGGGAAGTCCAGACAGACAAGCTCCCCACTCCTACTATCATTGTCTGTGGTAAGTTAACTTTTGATCAGTGTGTTTCTTTTTATGTCTAGATGATTTCTAGTTGATTTTGTTGTTGTGAACAGTATAAATTTTGAGAATGTGTGTTGAATGTGAGGGTCTGTTTTGAAAGGGCGAGTGTGTTTGAGAGAAGAAATATACTTGTTTGTCCATGTGTGTCTGTAAGTCTGTCTGTGCCCGAAAATGTTTCAGCCATTTGTTTCACCTAATGTTTTGTGTGATTTCTTTCATTTTTTTCCTTTATTTTTAGGGCAGGCCTGCTTTACTGCCACACGATTCATGCTCTCTATTGACAGAACGATTGTTCAGGAGAACATCCCCTCCTTTATGTCATCATTGGTTATGATGTTCGGAAGCTACTAACTTCAACATCCATTATCCAGCCAGGCCGGCATCTACCCTGGAGTTCCTGCAGAGGTAATATTTTCTCTGTAAAAAGAAAAGAAAAAAAAAAAGTTGTTTAATGTACAGTAGTTTCTATTGTCGTTCTGGGAGTTACTTTATCATTAATCCATGTCTCTGTTTTCTGCTGTTTTCCAAGATGTTTTTTTTCCATAAATCCTGAGAAGGGCACACAGTAGAAAAGACCGCACCTCCCATCTACACGTGAACCCCAGAGTCCTCACATTGATCCAAGATCGTTCAGATCATGAGTGGCGGGACATCTGAATATGTTCTCAAGTAAGTCTTAGTAGTAGTTAAACGTTTGGTCCCTAAGTCAGTCATACAGACATACACCACACTAAAATGTACATAAATATAAATGAACCAGAAATCTGTAAGCTGAAGCTTTAGCAAAGTTGAGGTTAGTGTTGATGCCCCAGTCGCTAATAATTTTTTTTCTTTTTGTTGTTTAATTTTTAAGCTTTAACAGTGATTGAAATTTGTTTGAAGTTGTGTTAAATTTTGTGTTTGTGAGCTTATGGGTATCTGTGTCTGTGTTTTTTGAACCTGTGTGTGTATCTGAGAGTCAGTGTATGTTTGTGTAGGACTGAGTCTTAGTGCATTCATGACATAGTTGTGCTTTTCTTCTGTTTTCAAATATGCTTTTCTTCCATCAATACAGAGAGCACAGAAGTGGAGTAGCACAGCAGATCCTGTTTACAGTGGAACCCCAGAGTCCACACCTTGATGCAGTTAAGGTTTCTAACTATTGCTTAGTTCTGTAAGCTTTCATTGTATATGTTACAGATGGAAATCTGATTTAGACCTGTTAGAATTTTGACAATCTGGTTGCACTTTGTTTTTTATGTTTCTAGAATTATTTGGCATTACTATTTTCTCAAGAGGAAAAGGAAGGGAAATGCTTTGTTCCTTAGTTTAAAATTAAGGCAAGGAAATTGTCAAAGTGAAAATGTTTTGCTCTTTGAAGTAATAAAATCTTGAAATTATGAGTTGGTATTGCAGTTTTTTTTTGGTCTAATTGCTTGAGGATATAGTTCTTTTCACATTTCTTGTGAAAAAAATAAAGAAAGTGCAGTTGTCACAGTAAAATGTAGAAATGGTCAAAAACATTTCTTTAGGTGGCTTAAATTTTTAAGTAGCAGTAAACATTACAAGTAAAAACCTTTGTTTGAGGTTTTTCAGAGTTCGTGTTTGGGTCCAAATTCAGTTATAGATGTAGATGTTTAATTTTGCAACAAAACATTGCTTTTAATAATACAAAATATATTACATGCAACACAACCTTTTATGAAAATAAGCAAGAAAAATGGGTGAAATTACAATCTTATTATGAGGCTTTTACAGTTTAACAATGCCTTGCATCTGAAGTTTTGTTGTGCATTTGAATGGGATTGTATGTGAAATAACCAATAAGCACATGTACATTTTACAGAAGAAGATGGCTTTAATAACAGCATGGTCTTTCCAATTTGGTTGAAAAGGGATGTTTAATTTACAAAATCAAGATGTATTTTAAAAATATTATTTTGTAAATGGCAACAGTTTTAAATTGATAAATTTACAGCTGCCAGATTTTCTTCCGTGAAAAACAACAAGTTTTTTTTTTTTTTACAGTGTTGGTTTTCTTTTCTTATGTTTGTTGTTAAATTTGGTGAAACTTTGCTGGTGTGTGTGTGTGTCAAAAGTTTTTCTTTTGGACAGGAGTGCGGCAGACTGTGTTGGTGAATTTTGCTTTGTAGTGATTCCCTGAGCTTTGTTTATTCCCTTTTTTCAGTTTTTCTTGTTTTGTTTAGCCTGTCCGTCGGCTACGCCCAGCCCTGTTCCCTTATTTTCTTATGTTGTTGAACAATCTTTTGGTAGAGTACTTATTTTTTTGACACTCACCAGGCAGCTAAACCTGGTCTTTTGTTTTTCGTTGTTATCGTGGTTTTTATTTAAGTGCAATTTTTGATAAAAACTGAATGTGAGTCCATTTTATTTTTATTGTTTTTTCTTGTCTTTATGTTTATTATATTTGTTTATCTTATTTGCAACCTCTTAATCTGGAGAAATTAAAGTTTATTGCTTTTGAAATGGTGTACTTGCATTATTATGTCATATATTATCATTATATATGATTTAAAAAAAAATGGTGTCAATAATATCGTTTATCTGCACTAATTTGTCTCTGAAATCTCAAAGCGTGAACGAACCTGTATAGCCCGAGGAATTTTATGATAGTCTATTTCTGGGTGCAACTCCCAGGTGGCGTTGTCAGACAATCCCCCATTTTCCTTTATACCCACCATCATCAGAATTGTCTCCACCTCTGCCAGACCCCCCCTTGCCACACTTGCATACGGTGATTCATTGGTGAGTAAAGAAAAAAAAAAGCTCTTAATTTGTAAATAATAATCATAAACATACGAAAAAACAATTGAGTCTTCTCCATGGCGAAGACCTGTTTGAACAGAGCAGGCCTTTGCTTGGGCTCAGTCCCGAAATATACATATTTGACATAATATATAACATATTATAGCATTATATAATCACTATATATGAATTCACATGATCATGGGTGTTATGATCAATGTTCCTCTAATTTTCCATGTGTCTGAGCATCCACACAAGCTCCTTGAGCACACTGAGGACCACTGTGAGCAACATCAGATGTGCACGCTGTGGCTACACACACCAGTATCACACCTGTTCAAAACCTTGGATCATAGCAAGTTACATGGCTTATTAAAAGAATCAAATTCCAGCAGCAATTTTCAAGAGTTTACTTTGATTAGAAGTGATTTGGCCCACTTCAAATGAAAAAAGAGCAAAATCTTGTTGTTGATGAGATGTGTAGTGTGTTATATGTGAGAGTCCTGCTTTAACCATAGGAAGAGTCCTGCTTTGGCCTGGCTGCGGTCCAGTTGTGGCCTGGCTGAGGGTCATGTTCTGGAATAAATACGTGTGCTGTAGCTTGTGACACAGTGTGAATTCCTGTAACTCTTTGTCTGAAAAATATCTAACTACTCACTTTTTTATTAGCATTTCTACGACCCTTCAGGGTTTCCTCTAGGATTGTTTGAAACTGTCGGGGAGGGCTTCAGCGTCGTCATCAATGCCATATTTAACAATATGTTAAATTGTTATTTTAAATAAATGTAAATTACTTATCAAACACACCTAACAATTCAACTACCAATGAATGAGCAGTAGTATGCATGTGATAACATAGATTGAAAAATAAGCCGAAGTGATAGCTCTTCTCTGAATAGACAAGCTAAGCCGAGTGGCACCTCTTCACTTTTTACGCAATCTATGTCAGCGGCGCTGCAGCCTGAAACTTTCTCTGCCTTTAAGACTCATACAGTGCAGCTGGAAGGAAAACAAAAAATCATCATTCCGAAGGCTTAGCGGTGCGCCACCTAATAAAAGCTCTAATATTAGATATTAATTAATACGTGTCTGTTGAATTTTATTTTATGCGCTACATAGTTTTCCTTGTGCGCTGAGAATGTGCAAGTAGTGATGCGATTGTAAACGCCGCAGCTTAGAGGAACATTGGTTATGATGCAATAAAGTAAATACATTGTGAGTCAGTAAAATACCCGTTCTCTACTTGTTCTGTAAAATAGTGTGTGTGTTTGTGTGTGTGTGTGTGTGTGTGGCATCATCCTCCTTCATGCCAGAGAAATATCAGCTGTTTCCTACATTGACTGATGTGCTTTTGAAACTTTGATCTTGTCTTCATGGTGTTGACTTTCTAAATGTCTGTGGTGAATACATGGAGATCTTGACAGAAGAGAAATCTACTAACAAGCAGAGACTTTATCTGGATTGTCTTGTTGCTTTATTGCTTCAATTGAACACTTGATCATTGACTTGACATTGTTGTGCAATATAGACTGATGGCATATTTCATGACTTATTGATTGACTATTGTCACATTGAGCCAACAAGCAGAATCAAAAGAGAAAATTCTCTCACAATATTTACATGCATTCATCTGATTGTTGAGAAACGGATCAACAGTCAGAAGGTTGATCAGATGGAGCAGGTGTTGAAAGGTCAAAGGTCAGGGTGGAAAGGTCCAGAGTGGAAACAGACCTCAGCTGTGTTTCCACAGTAATAAAGTTGTCATCTGGACTAATGACACATTATTAATCTGTGGGATGAATGGGCTGCAGAGGAAGAGAAACAACGTGGCACAAACATCCAGCAGCCGTGGAGACAAACATCAGGTGGACAACAGTCACCAGGAGCACAAACAGGAAGTGGCGTCAAGGCCCCGCCCACCCTGTCATTGACGGCCGGTGACACTGGGCAACAAACGTGAAGACAGAAGAAGAATCAAAGGTGAGAATTCAGCTCAGAGTCTCTCTGACAACTTCAGTCACACTTTCATCAACTCAGCTGTAGAACCTGAAGCAACACCAAGTCCAACATGTAGCGGCTGAGTGAAGGAGGTCTGGACTCTGTGGAGGAGCTCCATGGTTCCAGAGACACTGTAGAAGGACAGAAGACCTGCTCTGTGGTCCAGGTACACTCCCACTCTGGAGGACCGAGGACCTGAGACACCAGTGCTGATGTTGTTGTGATAAAACTCATATCCACCTGAGAAACAATTTAAACGCCAGGATTTGTCATTGAATCCAAACAAACTTTCCTTTGACCCTCCTGCTCTGCTGATGTTCCTGTAGGCCACTGCTACACCAACTCCACCTCTCCACTCCACCTCCCAGTAACATCGTCCAGTCAGACCTTCTCTACTCAGGACCTGCAGCCAGTGAGTGAATCTGTCTGGATGATCACAATAAGACTGAACTTCCTCCATGAATGTCACTTTTCTGTTCTCCTCAGATAATAACAACCATTTGTTCACTGTGTTTGGATCCAGAGTGATTTGAGGTGAACATCTGAGGAAGTCCTCTCTGCTCCTGGGTTCTGGTACCTTCAGTAGAACATCAACGTTGCTCACTGTCCATGAGATGTTTGTCTGAGTCTCCATCAGAACTTGCTGTATTTCATCTCTCAGCTTGGTCACAGCTGCTGCCACGTCCTCAAAGTATCTCAGAGGACGGATCTCCAGGCTGGAGGAGTCTGGAGACGGACTGAGTGCTGGCAGTGAGGAGAACCTGTGGAGAAACTGGCTGTGGTCCAGTGTGTGTGAGATCTTCTCCAGCTCAGCGTCTCTCCTCTTCAGCTCCATCATCTCCTGCTCCAGCTTCTTCTCAAGCTCTTGACTCCACTCACTGCTGCCCCTGTGTGGATCTGACCTGCTGCTGCACCTCAGAGCGTCTTTTTCTCAAGCAGACGGATCATCTGGGAGAGGATCTTCTCGCTGTCCTTCACTGCTTTAGCAGCAGAGCCGTTGATGGACTCCACCTCCTTCTGAAGCACCTTCAGGTCTTCCTCTGTGTGCTGGATCTTCTGCTGGATCTTCTGCCTGGTCTCCTCCAGCTCTCTCTGCCTCTCAGTCCTCTCTGCTGCTGCTGACACTGTGTCGTGACCTTTATGATCATCCACACAGCATAAACCACAGATGATCTTCTGATCAGTGCGGCAGAATATCTTCATCACCTCATCGTGACGAGGGCAGATGTTCTCCTGGAGCTGCTGGCTGGGTTCCACCAGCTTGTGTCTCTGTAGGGGAGCAGCATCACGATGAGGCTGGAGGTGAGAGTCACAGTAGGAGGCCCGACAGTCCAGACAGGACTTGAGGGCCTTCAGTTTCCTCCCAGTGCAGACATCACAGGCCACATCTCCAGCTCCAGCATAGCAGTGATCAGCAGGAGCATCTTGGAGTCCAGTCTTCTCCAGGGTCTCCACTAGAGCTGCTAAAATGGTGTTCTTCTCCAGGACAGGCCTTGGTGTGAAGGTCCTCCTACACTGAGGGCAGCTGTAGACTCTCCTCTCCTCCTCTCCATCCCAGTGGTGTTGGAGACACTTCCTGCAGTAGCTGTGTCCACAGGAAGTGGTCACTGGATCCTTGAGAAGATCCAGACAGAGGGAACAAGAGAAGGTTTCTGGGTCCAGCTGAGCTGCTGCCTGAGCCATTTCATCTCTGAGAGCCACTTACTGACTGACTGACTGGGTTCCAACTTCCTGAGAAACAAAACCAGTTTGACTTGAGGGGGAGGAAACGACCAGTCAGGGCTGTGATTGGCTGCAGGGAGCACAGGAGGTGGGGCTTCTAACCTCCTGACTCATTCTGGGAAGAGGAGTGTCAGGATGCGTGTGTGTGCGTGTGTGCGCGTGTGTGTGTGCGTTGTTACGGCCCGGCTCACTAACCGCAACAGAATTAGCCGAACGGAGGACGGAGTAGCGTTGACAAATGTGAATTTTATTTACAAAACCCAAAGAATACGAGCAACTAAGCCATAAACAGAACAAAAGAGCTCAAAGTGGCGCCGGCAGAGTCTCCATGTGCCGGCAGGGAGAGAGAGCGAGCGAGATAGGCCAGCCCTCCTTTATAGACTTGAGAGCCATGGCCTCAGGTGCTCCAGATTGGCGAGCTCCGCCCCTCAGGTTTCTGGTCATGAGGGAACAGAGAAACACACACACAGACACCGACAGAGAGGCAACCCAAAGGCCAAAGGCGTCACCCCCCCACCATCAAACCAGGGTTCATCTTGAAACCCTGCAGACTAAACAGCCACAAGAAGTCTTCAACTAATCAATATTTACCATTACCCATACCCACTTATTAAATGTGAAAAAAAACACACTCATGGCTCCTCGGTCACACTTTCACCTTCATAACTCTCACCCTCCCAGCAACTGGTACCTGGAAGGAAGAGAGAGATAAAAGCATGGCAGTGAAAAACAAGTTAAACAGGAGCACGAGACAAAGCGTCGGCCACCAAGTTGTCTTTCCCTCTAATGTGCCTTATATCTAAAGTATAAGATTGGAGAGACAAAGACCAACGAGTAAGCCTTTGATTTGTTAACTGTAGTGAATTCAAAAAAGTGAGAGGATTATGATCTGTGTAGACCACCACTGGACCTGACCCCACATACACCTCAAAGTGTTTTAATGACCATATGAGAGCCAATGTTTCTTTTTCTACCACAGAATAGTTTAGTTGGTGTTTGTTGAACTTCCTGGAAAAGAAACACACAGGTCTATCAACAGCAATGTCATCCTCTTGACACAGCACAACGGCGCAACAACAGTAGAAAAATTGCGGCAGAAACACCTGTATTAATCGACCAAACCCAAAAACCTCATCAACTCCTTTTTTGTCAAAGGCGGAGGATAGTTGGAAACAGCGTGAACTTTCGCCAGCAGAGGTCGCACTTGGCCCTGCCCAACCTGCTTACCAAGGTAAGTTACTTTGGCCTGAGCAAACTCACACTTTGCCATTTCCACCGTAAGCTGCGCCTCCGCCAAGCGGACAAACAGGGCCTTGATGCGATCGATGTGCATAGACCATGAATCGGAAAAAACCACCACGTCGTCTAAATACACAGCACAACCTTCCAGATCACCAACCACTTTGTTCATAAGACGCTGAAAGGTGGCTGGTGCGTTTCGTAACCCAAACGGCATGACTTTGTACGAATACAGCCCGGACGGAGTAACAAAAGCAGAGATCTCCCGTGCTCTGTGGGACAGTGGGACCTGCCAGTATCCTTTTAATAGGTCGAATTTGCTGATAAACTTGGCGGAACCCACTTGATCAACACAATCCTCCATACGGGGCAATGGATATGAATCCGATTTTGTCACGCTGTTAACTTTTCTATAGTCCGTACAAAACCTTGGCGTATTATCGGATTTTGGGATAAGCACGCATGGTGACGCCCAAGCTGAAGATGACGTTTCAGCGATGCCATGTGCCAACATGTACGTAATTTCAGCCTCTGTCAACTGACGTTTCTCTGCACTCACACGATAAAAACGTTGTTTTATGGGCTTTGCTTCACCCACCTCAATGTCACGTTCTACCACCTTTGTACAGGACGGAGTGTCCCCGAACAACTTTGGAAACTGACCAATAAGCTTGACCAATTCACCACGCTGAGGTACAGACAAGTGTTTCACGACTGCATCCAAATTCGCCAACATCTGGGAATTTTTCAGATGACCAGTCATAACCGCAGAGTCAAGCTCCGGCAAACCGTCTTTGCAAAACCTGTCATCCGAACCTTATACTGTGTTACCAACACAGGCAGGATGCGCGACGTCAGGTGCCACATCCTGCGTCGTACTCTCACGAGCGTAGTATGGTTTTAATAAGTTTATGTGACACAGTTTGGTTTTCTTCCGTCGATCAGGCGTGGAAATCACATAATTCTGCTCTGACAGCTGTTTGAGGACCGTGTACGGACCCATGAACTTGGCTTGAAACGGTGACGTTACCAGAGGCAACAACGTCAAGACCTGGTCACCTGCAGAAAATCTTCGGCCCTCCGCTCGCTGATCATAAATACGCTTCATCTTTTTTTGAACTGAAGCCAGTCTAGCTTTTGCCAGCTCAGTGGCTGCATAGAGACGATGTCTGAACCCATTTACGTAATCTATAAGATTCCTTGGAGGTTCTGTCTCCTCCCAGCCACTCTTAAGCGCAGCCAATGGACCCCTTACCGTGTGGCCAAAGACCACGTCATTGGGACTAAAACCTGTGCTTTCTTGTTGAACCTCCCTCGCCGCCAGCAACAACCATGGCAAACCTTTCTCCCAATCAGCACTTCTGCAAATAAATGAGAGGAAAAGTTTGAACCCTGTTCACTCTGAATAATTTTCGGAATGCCAAATATTGAAATAAACTGTGTGAGTGCACCTACGACTGCCTTAGTGGAAATCGTACGCAGAGGATACGCAGCGGGATGCGAGTACTCTGACACATCACTGTCAGCAAGCAAATCGCCGCACCAGACTTAGATGGGGAAGAGGGCCAACACAGTCGATTATTAGATGATGAAAAGGTTAATTTACTGCAGGAATGGGACACAAAGGAGAAACCGTAATGACCTGATTTGGTTTCCCTGTCACTTGACAGGTGTGACACGTTTTTATATATGCCGAGACACTTTTCTTAGCTCACGGCCAAAAAAAATGTCGCAGAATCCGACCATAGCTTTAAGTGACACCCATGTGACCAGACTCATCATGAGCAACACAGAGAACCCCATTTCTGAATTTCTCCGGTATCACTACCTGGTACACGGGCTCCCCCATGAAACCCTCCCCATGTGGCACCCACTTCCTAAACAGTACTCCGTCCTCAATGAAATATCCCTGCGCCAAATCCTGCACCTCAGACACAGGACGCACTGACTGAAACAATTCTGCCAACGTGGAGTCTTTCATTTGTTCTACAATCAGTGGGAAATATGAAATTGACAGTTAGACACAAGTTTTAAAAAATCAGCCACCAAGATTTTCTTTTCCGACTCCTCCGGACCACCGTCGTCCAGACCGGCTCTCCTCATGGCGCGCGTCACTGGGCACGCCTTGAACACCTCCGGAAAACGCCTTTCGTTTTCATCCGGCCCACGAGTGCCAAGCGGTACCGACGCAACGCATGGATGGCCTGACTGATCCGGCCAAACACTGTCGCCAGCCACATCGTTCCCGATGATGACCTGGATACCCTCTACAGGCAGAGCAGGACGCACGCCCATTTTCACCACTCCGTTAAATCAGTCAGAATGTAGGACTAACATGGCACAGGAAAAACTGACATTCCCATACCCCTTAGAGGAATGAAAGAGTCCGTATCAGTCTGTAGCAGTATCCCGTAGCATAACTACTGGGATTTTTTCCTGACTGCCCACCAGAGAAACGAAACTCTTGGATAAAAACGGCAAAAATTGTTTCAAGTCTGGATTTATTAGCGTGGTAGATAGAACATCCCCATTTTGCTTCACAGTGCCCGAAACTGACACCGCCATGGCCGCTGGTTTAACCGGCCCATCACCATATTTTACGTGCGTTTTACGCACGGGGCAATTTTTTTTCCAATGCCCTCTTTTGTGACAAAAATGGCAGACATCGTCATATTCACGGACTCTATCCCCTCTGTGAGCTGGCCCAAATCCAGTCCCAGGAGGCATCCCCCAAGAGGACCAGCTCCCGGATCAGCGCAAGCAGGGAAATCCCCTCTGTCTTGATAAATGTGAATTTTATTTACAAAACCAAAGAATACGTGCAACTAAGTCATAAACAGAACAAAAGAGCTCAAAGTGGCGCCGACAGAGTCTCCAGGTGCCGGCAGGGAGAGAGAGCGAGCGAGATAGGCCAGCCCTCCTTTATAGCCTTGAGAGCCATGGCGTTAGGTGCTCCAGATTGGCGAGCTCATCCCCTCAGGTATCTGGTAGTGAGGGAAACAGAGGGAAACACACACACAGACACCGACAGACAGGCAACCCAAAGGCCTCAGGGCCGTCAAAGCTTCAAAATCAACTCTTCAGCTGATTGGAATTATGCTGGTTGCATTTTTGTCGGGTCCCTTCGCCCAGCTAACAAGCGCAAACCTGTATTCTGTCATACTTTTCTTGATTTGATTGTAATTTAAATGTTTTGCACACTCCTGAGGCACGCACAACAAAATTTTGTTCTGCTGTGTACCTGTCTGGTATTTTAGTTGGAATGACAATAAAGGTATCTTGAATCTTAAATGTTGAATGGAATCTTGTCTTTGCTAAAAGTTTGTGTGCTGCCCGCACTCTGTTGCTGAAAATCGTATGGCGCAGCGCAATCTTGATGTCATCACCTCCCGCTCAAGCAATGCGCATGCATTGTTACAGCCGCAGCTCAATGGCGGTCTGTGTGCAGGCTTCTCTCTTCTTGCTCTCCCAAGACGTCTACAACCTGCCTCCTCCTCTGCTGTGATTAGTGTGGCGTCTGAAGCTCCTCGCTTCTGCTTCCTGATTGGTGCAGCACCTGTTCAATCACAGCCATCCACCTGAGAGCGACGGTTACAAAGCCTTTGCCTTTCATTTAGTCCCAAGCAGCTGTCTAGTAGTGAGTGCCTGCCCTTTTTGTTGTAGCCTTTGTTGCGTCATAGCACTCATAGAATTTGTTGCATTCATAACATGCATAGCATTCTAGCATCAGTGGCTTTTTGTAGCCTTGTGAAACATGTAGCATTTTAGCTTTTAGAGCCTTTTATTTTGTTGCCGTGTGGCATTTCCCTTTTGGAAAGATGTGTTTTGTTTGACATTACTCAATCTGTGGAGAATGGCCAGAGTATTAGTTTCAAAAACTGATTCTTTTGTTTCTTACTAGGTTTGGTTCTGTTTATCTGTTCAGATACACTAGGCGCAGGGGTGCTGGTTCTCTGTAATTTCAGTTTTAAGTTCTATACTCAGAATCTATAGGAAAAGCCTTTGCTTCCCTTGACACTTGTAAAAGTAAAATAGCTCTGTGTGAGTCCTCTTTATGTTTTACACTTTTACATTCAAACAATTTAAAAGTGGATTACATTGTGACTGACCGCCACACCCAGGTGCAGAAATTTCTGAGGGAGCGTGGGGTCACCCAGTACTATGATGTTTGGCACCTTGAGGAAGGTAATTACGAGAGACATTTGTATGAAATGAATTTTGTTTGAAAAAACAAACAAACATGGATTCAAAGTTGTCCATATGTTTAAATATATTGTAGAATTCTGTATTTTCAGCCCTGTCCAAAAAGTTGAAAACAATTGCAAAAAAGAAGGAATGTTCAGTGTTGCAGAGGTGGTTGCCTGCAATTAAAAACCACATGTACTGGACCACCACGTCTTCAAAGTCTGGACCAGAGAAGGCAGCAAAATGGAGGTCCATCTTAAACCACATCCAGGATGTCCACTCGCATGATGACCCACTGTACCCCAAGTGTCTTCACGCTGACAAAATCTCCACAAACCCCAGCAAGTGGTTTCAGCCATGTATGAATCAAGTATTTTGGACTTCATAATTTCTTCTATAGAAGCATGATGAAAATACTAAGAATATGCAATACCAACCTACAAGATGTTTCTGTGACAGAACATTTCTAATGAGGACTGTGACCAATTCAACATGTCTTTTGTCTTCAAGCACACTCCCCCTGTACAAAGTTGAAAAAGTGTTATTCAACAAGAGTTCTCTGGGATGTGGAAAAAGTCAGTGAAAACCATCAGACTTCTTCACTTGAGTCTTTCCATAGTGTCATTCTGCTCTTTGAGGCAAAGAATGTTGTTTTTCCTTACATTGGAATGCTGGGCAGGTAATAATTATGTTGGGGAATATAGCATTATCAGAATTTATCGCTTCTGCTAACTGCCATGTACAACAATAAGGCTCTTGTTTAAGAATTCCATATTACTACAAACTTTTGTTTTTTTACTTCATTGGGTTTATAACATGCAATTATTTATTTATTTATTTTACAGACTTCAAATATAGACTATGCTTTATCCTTTTATTTTAGGCTGTACCAGGCTGTCATGTATTTCAATGAAAATGCACAACGGGAACAAGCAACAACATTGGAGGGCAAAGCTGTGTACAAGGTCACCTTCTCTTTGTAGATAACTGGAAGCCTTTCTGGGGCAAGCCTGGTCTTGTTAGGAGGGATGGCATTCATCCCACCCGGGAAGGTGCAGCTCTCTTATCTAGCAATATAGTTAAAATTTTAGCTTCCACTCACTGATGCTCCAGGGTGGAGACCAGGCAACAGAGTTGTAGTCCTACACGCTACTATGGGCTTCTCTCACTGCCGTCCCCAGCCGTTAGTAAGTCCTCGAAGCCCTGCCAGTCTTTTCCAATAGAAGTTGTGTCGGCCCCTCGCACCTCCAAACCTCTTATACTGTGCAAATCTCCAATCGATTATAGTAATCTAATTCGAATAGATTGTAGAGATAAGGGGGCCCGGTCGGAGGTGGCTCCAGGGTCTCCCACAAACAAAATGGTGAAATGTGGCCTCCTTAACATTAGGTCTCTACATTCCATGGCAGTTTTAGTTAATGATTTGATTAGTGAACATAATGTTGATATTTTTGGCCTCACAGAGATATGGTTACGTCAAGATGAATGTTTTAGTCTGAATGAAGCCACTCCTCCTAGTCATATTAATACTCATCAGGCTCGTGATAGTGGTCGAGGAGGTGGCGTTGCAGCAATTTATAATTCCAATTTGTTAGTCAATCTCAAGGCTCAATCTATTTATAGTTCATTTGAGAGTTTAGCGATGTCTATTTTGCTGTCACCTGATAGACAGGCAGATTCCGTTGAATTCATTGTTGTCTACCGTCCCCCCGGTCCATATTCTTCTTTCTTAGATGAATTTTCAGAGTTTTTGTCTACTTTAGCATTGACTAAGGATAAGATCATAGTGATTGGAGATTTTAATACCCATGTTGACATTGAGAGTGACAGTGTGAGTTCTCATTTCAAATCTATCCTCGACTCCTTAGGCTTTCTTCAAGTTGTGAATGTACCCACTCATAAGCATAGTCATACTTTGGATCTTGTGCTCACTTTTGGACTTGGTGTGGAGCAGTTGACAATCTTTCCCAAATGACGTTTTGTCTGACCACTTTCTGATCACTTTTCGGCTTTATTGTGGCGGATCACATTCCCCAAGCAAGGTCTATAATGAGTAGAAACATTTCGGACTCTGTTGTTGCTGAATTTAAGAGAGGCTTCCTGATCTGCTTGATGCTCTTGTACCTCTGGACATGCTTCCGGCCTCTCCCCCACCCACTTGACTGATCTTGATCTTGACTCCTTGACAGATCATTTTTCTGGTATTCTGAAATCAACATTGGATGATCTTGCCCTTATAAGGTAAGAAACGAAAAGGCAGGATCGATCAGCCCCTTGGTTTACTTCCTCTACTACTAAATTAAAACAAAATTTGCGAAGGCTTGAGAGAACTTGGCGTTCAAAAAAACAGCTTCATCCTTCAAGACTTGGCAGGATTGCTTTAGGTCCTATAAAAAGGCCCTGCGTATGAGTAGAACTTCCTACTATTCTGCTCTTATTGACTCCAACAAGAACAATCCAAAGTTTTATTTAGTACAGTTCTTGAAGCTGACGAGGAGCCATCATTGTGTTGAGCCATGCGTCCCTATTGGCCTGTCAAGCAACGATTTCTTGAATTTCTTCCAGCAAAAGTAGAAGATATTACAACTGAGATTGGGAATTCTTTGTCTTCTTTGTCTTCTCTGTCTTCAACTGGTCACATGGCAGATCTTTCTCAACATGGCAACCCCAGTGTTTATTTCGGGAGTTTTCGGCAAGTTGGACTCTCTGAACTTGATTCTCTTGTCTCCTCTGCTAAGCCGACCACGAGTCTTTTGGACCCAATTCCAACCAGGCTTCTCAAGGAGGTTTCCCCATTGCTTCATTGTGTCATTCTTAGAATTATCAATCATTCTCTATCAACAGGTTTTGTCCTCATGCCTTCAAAGTGGCTGTAATCAAGCCTCTGATCAAGAAACCCAATTTGGACTCGAGTGTGCTTTCAAATTATAGGCCAATTTCGAACCTTCCGTTTCTCTCTAAGATCTTAGAAAAGTTGTTGCTAGGCAGCTTGTGGACTTCTTGAACGACAGTAATCTATTTGAGGTTTTCAGTCCGGCTTCAGAGTTGGACATAGCACTGAAACTGCATTGCTTAAGGTAAGTAATGATCTCTTGTGTGCGTCTGACCGAGGTCTTCTCTCTGTTCTGGTCCTCCTAGATCTCAGTGCAGCATTTGATACAGTTGACCACAGCATTCTTCTTAGGAGATTAGAAAATGCTATTGGCATCAGGGATCGCGCCTTGGACTGGTTTGGATCTTACTTGTCTGACCGCTTTCAGTTTGTTCATGTTCATAATCATTCATCGGAACGTAGGAGGGTTAGTCATGGTGTCCCGCAAGGATCTGTACTTGGGCCTCCTCTTCAACATCTACATGTCACCTCTTGGTGACATCATCAGAAAGCATAACATCAGTTTCCATTCCTATGCAGATGACACACAGCTGTACTTGTCTTTTAAGGCAAATGAGGCTCATCAGTTGGCCAAATTGGAATCTTGTCTTCGTGATGTCAGAACTTGGATGACACAGAATTTCTTGTTGCTTAATACCGATAAAACTGAGGTCATTATATTTGGTTCGCGAGAGAGTAGGGACAGAGCCTTTGATGGACAGGGTGGTCTATTTGGTACTACACCCTGTTCTACTGTGAGGAACCTTGGAGTCACTTTTGATCAGGACCTGACCTTTAATTCTCATATACAGAATGTGGGGAGGTCAGCTTTCTTCCATTTAAGAAACATTGCCAAAATTCGAGGTTTTTTGTCCTTTAAAGACGCTGAAAAAATAATACATGCTTTTGTTACATCTAGGCTAGATTACTGTAACTCGGTACTAACAGGATGCCCAAATTCGTCCCTTAGGACATTACAGTTAATCCAAAACTCTGCGGCACGATTGTTAACCGGAACTAGAAGGAGGCAGCATATTACTCCAATCTTAGCTTCCTTGCATTGGCTGCCTGTCAAATTTAGAATTGAATTTAAGATTCTAGTTTTAACTTACAAAGCTCTTTATTCTCAGGCTCCTTCTTATATTAGGGAACTAATTGAACTTTATCATCCTCCAAGAGTTAGTTATCCCAAAAATTTCTAGAGTTAGGTCAGGAGGTAGGTGTTTCAGTTTCCTGGCACCTTTATTTTGGAATCATCTTCCAGCCTCGGTGAGGGGGGCAGACACAGTTAGTTTATTTAGGAGTAGACTTAAGACTTTCCTTTTTCTTAAAGCTTATAGTTAGATTCCATCCACTGTCAGTTAAGCTGCTATAGGCTTACGCCGTGGAGGGAGATCTTTTACTCCCGTTACAGGGATCGTTGCTCTGTGCAGGCGGAGCTTCTATCACTCTCCTCACCCAATCAATCTTTGACTCTTTTGACTCTATCTACTCTGTCCAAACTAGCTCTCATTATGCTTTGTACAGTATGCTCGATATGCATGATACTGCCAAGAGTCTCTGTGTCCCCGGCAGGTGATGACCACTGCGCCAGGAGCTGGATTGTGCTGTCCTGGGGGTCTTGGTGTCATCGCTTTGTCCCACCACCACGCCTAGGACCTGGACTTGTCCTATCGGCAGATTGTCCATCGGGATAGGCTCTTGCCTACCAAAGCATGGACACTTACAGCCCACGCGGACAGCAGCCTTGAATTATTTCCTATTATTTGTGTTTATATCCGTTTTGTGAATGCCTGGTTGGTGTATCTGTTTTTCACTCTGTCCTGTCTGCCACCCTGGCTCACTCTACTCCTTTCTCTCTTTCTCTGTATCTCCTCTATTTTTGTATTTCACCCCAACTACTCATAGGCAGATGATGGCCCTCTGGAGTCTGGTTCTGCCCTAGGTTTCTTCCCACAGGGGAGTTTTTCCTAGCCACTGTCGCATCTTGCTTGCTCCGGGGGCCCAGTTGGTTCTCTCTGATTGTATAAAACGCTTTGAGACGCCATTGGTTGTGATTTAGCGCGGTACAAATAAAAGTTTATTATTATTATAAGTATAAGAAGGGACAAGCGACGGCGAAGACGGTTAAAACAAAGCCAACTTTCAGTGAGTACAAAACAAAACCTTTATAACAACTTTCAAGTACAGAAATGTAAAAGGCAAAAAAATGCAGTACAATTATTAAATAAGTAGGACACAGCATTCACCATTTGGAGACAATGTTATAAATAAGTGTAGACAGAAATGTGTCAGTAATATGTAAACATTTTTCAGGGTGTGTCAGTGACCTGATGAGGCTGGTGTTTGAGGATGTTTTGGAGGACCCCACCAAGTACACAGAAGAAATCACCATCCCAGAGGACCTCCGTGCACAGTTTGAGAGACTGTTGAAGGAGGAGGTCATCGCCAGACATGTCTGTCGATTCAGTCGAGGGGCGGCCAGCGGAAGCCAACATAGTGGCCAGATGAATCAGGAAACTCCTGGCGTGTCTGACGCACAACACAAGACGGGATGACGACGCTGACATGTCGACCCAGGTATCCCCAACACCAGCTTATGAAAGATGCCTGTAAGAACTGAAGGACAGAGAAAAAGATCCTCGTCATTTCACAAATAAATTACGTGTTGATGACCTTTACATACATGACCTACAACTTGTAAATTCCAGAAGACATGAGTCTGCTAGGAGCACATTTGTTTGTGTATTCTTTTTATGGAAACAAACTTTATATTGTAGCATTTAGAGCATTATAGCTTTAATAACAAGATGAAAAACTTACTCTTCCACTGTTCTCTTCAGATGTCCATAGTCTGCTCTGTAAATGTTGTTTATGCTTTGTAAGGTGTATGGATTTAAACAATTTGCTTGAAGGCCGGGATGGTCAGTCATGCATGTTGTAGGATTCATTCATTCATCTTCTTTACCCGCTTATTCCTATTCAGGGTCACGGGGGTCTGCTGGAGCCTATCCCAGCTGTCTTAGGGCGAAGGCAGGGTACACCCTGGACAAGTCGCCAGTTCATCGCAGGGTGTTGTAGGATTATATATATATATATATATATATATATATATATATTATATATATATATATATATATATATATATATATATATATATATATATATATATATGTGTGGATGATCATAAAGGTCACGACACAGTGTCAGCAGCAGCAGAGAGGACTGAGAGGCAGAGAGAGCTGGAGGAGACCAGGCAGAAGATCCAGCAGAAGATCCAGCACACAGAGGAAGACCTGAAGGTGCTTCAGAAGGAGGTGGAGTCCATCAACGGCTCTGCTGATAAAGCAGTGAAGGACAGCGAGAAGATCCTCACCCAGATGATCCGTCTGCTGGAGAAAAGACGCTCTGAGGTGCAGCAGCAGGTCAAATCCACACAGGGGGCAGCAGTGAGTGGAGTCAAAGAGCTTGAGAAGAAGCTGGAGCAGGAGATGATGGAGCTGAAGAGGAGAGACGCTGAGCTGGAGAAGATCTCACACACACTGGACCACAGCCAGTTTCTCCACAGGTTCTCCTAACTGCCAGCACTCAGTCCGTCTCCAGACTCCTCCAGCCTGGAGATCCGTCCTCTGAGATACTTGAGGATGTGGCAGCAGCTGTGACCAAGCTGAGAGATGAAATACAGCAAGTTCTGATGGAGACTAAGACAAACATCTCATGGTCAGAGAGCAATGTTGATGTTCTACTGAAGCTACCAGAACCCAGGAGCAGAGAGGACTTCCTCAGATGTTCACCTCAAATCACTCTGGATCCAAACACAGTGCACAAACGTCTTTTATTATCTGAGGAGAACAGAAAAGTGACAGGCATGAAGGAAGTTCAGTCTTATTGTGATCATCCAGACAGATTCACTGCCTGGCTGCAGGTCCTGAGTAGAGAAGGTCTGACTGGACGATGTTACTGGGAGGTGGAGTGGAGAGGGTGGGTTAGGGTAGCAGTGGCCTACAGGAACATCAGCAGAGCAGGTAGGTCAAAGGAAAGTTAATTTGGATGCAATGACAAATCCTGGCGTTTATATTGTTCCTCAGGTGGATATGAGTTTTATCACAACAACATCAGGACTGGTGTCTCAGGTCCTCGGTCCTCCAGAGTGGGAGTGTACCTGGACCACAGAGCAGGTCTTCTGTCCTTCTACAGTGTCTCTGGAACCATGGAGCTCCTCCACAGAGTCCAGACCTCCTTCACTCAGCCGCTACATGTTGGACTTGGTGTTGCTTCAGGTTCTTCAGCTGAGTTGATGAAAGTGTGACTGAAGTTGTCAGAGAGACTCTGAGCTGAATTCTCACCTTTGATTCTTCTTCTGTCTTCACGTTTGTTGCCCAGTGTCTCGGGCTGTCAATGACAGGGTGGGCGGGGCCTGGACGCCACTTCCTGTTTGTGCTCCTGGTGACTGTTGTCCACCTGATGTTTGTCTCCACGGCTGCTGGATGTTTGTGCCACGTTGTTTCTCTTCCTCTGCAGCCCATTCATCCCACAGATTAATAATGTGTCATTAGTCCACATGACAACTTTATTACTGTGGAAACACAGCTGAGTTCTGTTTCCGCTCTGGACCTTTCCACCCTGACCTTTGACCTTTCAACACCTGCTCCATCTGATCAACCTTCTGACTGTTGATCCGTTGGTCAACAATCAGATGAATGCATGTAAATATTGTGAGAGAATTTTCTCTTTTGATTCTGCTTGTTGGCTCAATGTGACAATAGTCAATCAATAAGTCATGAAATATGCCATCAGTCTATATTGCACAACAATGTCAAGTCAATGATCAAGTGTTCAATTGAAGCAATAAAGCAACAAGACAATCCAGATAAAGTCTCTGCTTGTTAGTAGATTTCTCTTCTGTCAAGATCTCCATGTATTCACCACAGACATTTAGAAAGTCAACACCATGAAGACAAGATCAAAGTTTCAAAAGCACATCAGTCAATGTAGGAAACAACTGATATTTCTCTAGCATGAAGGATGATGATGCCACACACACATGCACGTACGCACGCACGCACACACACACACCCTGACACTTCCCTTCTCGGAATGAGTCAGGATGTTAGAATCCCCGCCCCCCTGTGCTCCCTGCAGCCAATCACAGCCTGTTTCCTCTCCTTCAAGTCAAACTGGTTTCGTTTCTGAGGAAATGGAACCCAGTCAAGATCACTTTGGCAATCTGTTGTTCTTGTAATGGAAAAAAAGCCAATTAATGAGGCCATAAAGGAGGACAATTACGGGGAACACACACACACACACACACACACACACACACACACACACACACACACACACATGACACAAAGCCTGGAGACAATCATGTTTCCACTGAGGGCAACAAATCAAGGTTGATTGGCTCTGAATCTGAGCTGCATTAATCTGAGTGGGCGGGGCTTGTGAAGGGGAAACCAAGCAGGGGGGAGGGGCTACATACAACATGGGTCGACTGATTGACAATGTGAGCAGACCCTCCATTTCCCACTCCCCCAGGAGGCCAACGCAGGAATTGCAAGATCATGTATTGACCGCTGTAATAAGACTTAGGTCTGGATGTTTACAGCAGTTTAAAAACTGAGCCACCACCACCACCAGAGGGAGCAGATGAGCTAGCACTAAAAATGCTGAAACTGAGCGCTGACACCTGCTGGATTATTGTGATACTGCCTGCCTTCTGGGCCCTGTTCTCATGTCCAGTCAAAGTGAACCACTGTCACGCTCTCCGCTTCCCCCCCGGCGCACATTAGCCGCTCAGCTAATTGCGATTAGCCTGCGGCGCCAATTAGCCGTCCTCAACCTCGTCCGGCTCCCTCATTAGCTATTTGAAACCATGCGGCCTGCGCTAACGAGGTAGCCGATTGGGATGTGATGTGGAGTCGACGGAAGGAAGCGCAGGTTCAGGCGGACGCTCACACTGCATCGGCAAAGTGGAGAGACGTGAGGAACTAGTCGACTACGAGCTGAGAGACGCAATGATCAATGAAATCATTCACGGTTATCATCTGCAGGAAGAAGAAATAAAAATGCAGGCTGATCGACTCTGAGTGAGACGGTCAGAACAAAGGATTTGTGGGACTGTCTGCACTCGGCCGGAGCTGGGGCTTAGCCCCGCCCCCTTCCTTTGTCTAAATGGGATCTGAGAGCGTCCTGCAGGAGGCGCTGGACTTTGACTGCGGCCATTAAAACCTCAATCTGCAAAGAATGTGAAATCAGAGGGACGGGATTAGTGGAGGTGGAGTGCTTTAAATACAAACAGCTACTTTTGTCGGACTGAAGCTGAATGGGCGGAGTTTCACCACAATAATCCATCACTGTTCAATCAATAATCACAAATTCAGCCTTGAAACCTGAAGTGCCTAAAAACAGCCAGCAGGGGCAGCAGAATCAACGCCAGACGCAGAGCAGTGGGGCAAAATAAGTTGATTTATATTTTTATATAGATATTTATTTGAAGATTGAATATTTTGTTTTTTTCTGAAATATTTTAATTCACACCCACATAAAGGAATCAAAAACTTTTGAATTTAAAAAATTAAAACTGCTGAACTGTAAGTGAATGATTTGAAAATTTGTTTTTCACATCTAAAAATCTTAAAATATCAGTCTTAATTTGACCAGATCGAGAAGCAAAAAATGCAGAGACAGTTAGCATGATAGCAATAGCTTTCCACCTAGATAGTTTGCCAATGTTTTAATTTTTAAAAAGCAGATATCTAATTTTTTTCTGCTAACATGGCAATGGGGATAAGTTGGAAGCAAGGCAACCAGACACTTTAATCTCTTTTTCGACCAGGTGTGTGTGTGTGTCTGTGTGTGTGTGTGTGTGTGTGTGTCCGTGTGTGTGTGTGTGTGTGTGTGTCCGTGTGTGTGTGTGTGTGTGTGTGTGTGTGTGTGTGTGTTAATGGGCCGATGTCGGACTATTAAAACATTCAGTGTTGATCCTCCGTCACCTGATTCACTGGAAGAATTTTAGAATCTGCCACCGTGTGGGTGGGTGTGTGAGACACACACACACGCACACACACACACAGCAACAACTCTTCAGAACTGAGTTTAGTTGAAATGTTTCTTGCTTCACCAGGTGGCGACCAGGTGTGTGTGTGTGTGTGTGAGAGAGAGACGAGGGGCCAATCAGAACCAATCATCATCAATCAAGGACTTCCTGCTGGTTCCAAAACTTGTTTAAAAGAACAAAACAAAAACAAATTCTTTGCAGTTTTTGTGACTGCAGGGACCAAGACAAAAGAAGAACATTAAGGGAAGAACTCACAGGAGCGAGTCCTCCTGAGTGAGTGAGTGAGTGAGTGTGTGAGAGAGAGAGAAAGACAGTGCGTTTACATGCAGAGCTTAATCGAACTAAGCAAAAATTCGGTTTTCTCGTCCAATCGGAGTTCTCACCTTGTCCCCGTATACATGCAGCTGAGAAATTCGAATTATTGACGGCAACATGTCCTCCTCCCAACACTAGGGGTGGGGTGAGTCTTTTCAGCTGGTCAGGAGCTGTTTTCAGTTGACATATTACATCATTATGATATGTACGATAGTTCATAATGTACGTGTTACTTACTTTGCAGATAAGGTGGACCCTATTTCTTGTGCTCATGGTGATTTTAAAAGGCAGACAAGAACGTTGTTTGCTGTTGGAGGGCTACAACAACACAATGTCTTTGATGCTACGCTTTGTGCCGTCGCTACGGACCCGAAACTCTCGTTTTTGTTGGATGCGGGTTCGGAGCACAGACTGGTGGGAGAGGGTCGTATTGAAGGAGTTTTCGGACACGGAATGGAAAGACAATTTCCGAATGACGCGCAGATCATTCGACAAACGTTGTGGACTGATGAAAGATGTTTTCAGCCCCTAGGAGTTGACTGTTAGAACACCAACTCCCCTCCAGATGAGAAGCGCTATTGTTTTGTACAAACTGGCTAGCTTGCAGAATACCGAGTCGTTGCAAACCAGTTTGCAGTGCACAATACACAGTTAAAAAGTTTGTGTACAGGTCTTGCAAAGGAATGGTGTCTTCAGTTATATACATGCTCATTAAAGTGCCGACCGTGGAAGCAGCTTATGCCACTGCACGCCGTTTCCAGCAGAATAACAGCGAAATTACCAAAATAAAAACGAATCAGAAAAACATCTTTTTGGTGTGCTTTTATTTAAAAAGTTAAAATTCTTCTAACTTACAAAAAATGTGAACGAAAAGGTAGAAATATAAACACAAACAAATATATATTTGTTCAGAGGTGCGCAAAGCCGGAGCCCTGCATTTGCTGCGCTACCTTTTTAAAAAGGTCTCTGTTGGGCGTTATTTTAATATGTCCATCTCTTTTAGAAGAGAAAGCAACACCCCAGTCTCATCCTCTCTCCAAATGTGAACATTCTTATTCACGTTAGACGATGTAGTTCTGCGGTCATGGGTCGCGAGAGGGAGGCGTAACACGACTATTGTCCAGTTAATAGTCCGACTAAGGCGTATACATGGCAGAGAAATTCGATTTCCAATCGCATTATCTGGGTGTCTCAATCGGAGTTCTCCGATTCCAATCGGAGTTCTCAAACTCCGATCATAATCGGACTAAGGCAATAATTCAAATTTCTCTAGTGCCATGTAAACGCAGTGAGTGATAGTGTCAGTAGAACTGGATGGTTCAGGAAATGTAACATCTTCCACAAGGGTCTCTTCACCTGTTGGCTCCAAGACATTGCTCGCATTCCTAGTGTCATCCTCATCACTTGAGGCATCGTGTTCATCACCGTGTTGAGAATAATCAACTTTTTCTGAAAAAAGGAAAGATAAGCAAAAAGAAATTTAAATTTTTTGAAAAATGAAAAAAAACCTAAAACACGCTAAGATTAACATTTCAATGTGTGTGGAATCAAATTCCATCTGGTGAGTCATTAGACTAGTCCCTGACAGACTAACCACAAGAGACACAACCCTTACAACACACACACACACCACATTTACTACTTTTAAGCTCTTTGAAGTGTCTTTGGTTTTGACTGAAAGCTTCAGAAGTTAAAGCTTATCGATTGATTTTACGTTTATCTCAAAGAAAAAAAATGTCAGCTTTGACGCTTGGCCCCCTTAAAACTCATGGATTGCCAAATGTAGTGCTGTTATAAAAAACAAAACAATAATTGTTAAATTATGCTAATTATGATCATGTTCCCCCGTGACCCTGAACAGGAATAAGCGGGTATAGAAGATGAATGAATGAATGATCATGTTCAGCTAGACTTTTCATTGGCATTCCTCCAATTTATACAGTACAAAACAATTGGCCATTTTGTCATTTAGATAGCAAAACAGCCCCAAAAGCAGTTTAAATTTGAAAAAAAATAGTTAGCCATGGTTTTCCTGGAAATTGGTTTAATATTCTGTACTAACATATGCATGTTCATACCTTCAGGGTCAATTTCGATGTCGTCCAATGCTTGACCTTTATACTGGGAGAGAGTTCCATTTTCAACTGCCAAAAGCACTTTGCTCATTTTCGCAAGTTGTATTGTCCCCTGTGGCAGGCGATAATACTGCCTGTGCAAACGGATATCATGGCCAAGAAAGTCAGCTAGCTGGTCTGCTTCATTTTCCTGTAAATTGAGCACCTGTGACAATGTTACTATGTGCTTCCGCAGCTTCGTTGAGGTAAAGGCCTCTGGATTTTTGGCTCCGCACTTCCTTGCAAACCTTTGGATACAGTGATTCAGTGATTCAGTGATCAGCTGTGATTGGCTGCTCTCAGCTCTGAAGTCCAACCCCTCCCACCTCAGACTCCTGGACCTGAGTTGGAACCAGCTGCAGGATTCAGGAGTGAAGGTGCTGAGTGGTTTTCTGCAGAGTCCAGACTGTAAACTGGAGACTCTGGGGTCAGTACTGGTTTAGAACCAGTGGATGATGGTTTCAGCACCAAGCACAGTTCATCACACATGTTGAATAAACATTGAACTGAAGGTTGATTCATATCAAAATGACATCCAGGAATATGAACTTCATTCTGTTCATGTTTGAAGGATAAAAACAGGTCATTAGTGGTCATGTGACCAAACATCATTTCAGCACACATTAGTTTTGGACTGAGGATTTAATTTCAAGGTGACATTTTCTGTATTGTCAGATTGTGAAGTCGACGTTTCACTTTGATTTTCAGAATGATGACACCCTGGAAAAACTCTCCATCATTATAAACTCTCCATCATTTATTCTCTATTCAGGTTGGAGGGCTGCAGGTTGTCAGAGCTCAGCTGTGATTGGCTGCTCTCAGCTCTGAAGTCCAACCCTCTCCACCTCAGAGACCTGGACCTGAGTCAGAACAAGCTTAAGGAATCATCAGTGAAGGTGCTGAGTGGTTTTCTGCAGAGTCCAGACTGTAAACTGGAGACTCTGAGGTCAGTTCACCCTCTTCACTCTACAACTTCTATCAGTCTTGTTATTGTTGTCATGATTTTCACTTCACTGCTGTTGGAAATTCAATTTGCAGTCACTGGTTTGTGTCTGAAATGAGTGAAACTGGGTTTGAAGGTACAGTGTGTAAAATCCTGCCATCTAGTGGTCAGATTTCAGATTGCAGCGCTCATTCGCTCGCCCTCCCTCTGCCATTTTATTATTTAGTTGCAGATTCTGAAGTCGACATTTCGCTTTGATTTTCAGAGTGATGACACCCTGGAAAAACTCTCCATCATTATAAACTCTCCATCATTTATTCTTCATTCAGGTTGTCGAGGTGCAGGTTGCCAGGGATCAGCTGTGATTGGCTGCTCTCAGCTCTGAAGTCCAACCCCTCCCACCTCAGACACCTGGACCTTAGAGGGAACAACCTGAAGGAATCATCAGTGAAGCCACTGATGGATCTTGTCCACAGCAGAGACTATCAACTGGAGAGTGTGAGGTCAGTACTGGTTTGGAACCAGTGGATGATGGTTCCAGCACCAAAGCCAGTTGATCCCACAGCAGAGGTCCAGCGTTCCCAGTCACAGTGTGAGAGGAGGATGGTGACATCCAGCTGCTCCTCATTCATCCAACATCTGCTGCCAAACTGCTTCTTCTCTCAGTTCACCACTCAATGATTGATCAGTTCATCTTCATCAGGCCTCAGTATCAGTCCAACACTCCATGGTCACATGACCTTCATATGTTCCACACTTGACATGTGACTGAGAGTGTGCTTCTTCTCACCAGTCACTCCATCATCTCCATCAACAGTCAACGTCTCTGTGATGATGCGTTCAAGGACCGTGAGTCCTGACTGCTGCTGTCTCTTCTTCTCTCTGCAGGTGGAAGATCTTTTGAGGGAGGAAGAGGAGAATGGAGACAAGCGCTCCATCTGGTGGTGGCTGACAGAACTACAACAAGTGGAGCTAAACAGCAAGCTGCACGCACACACTGCATGTGGGCATGGCATGACCTTTGACCCCAGTGGAGCCTGGTGGCTGGCGGACTGCTTCTCCCTACAAGCTGCTGTGGTTACTGGGAGAGACGTCCCAGAAGCCACTGGTGGAGCTGAATCCTCAGTGGAAGAAGCAGGACTTGGAGCAGCTGGTCAGTGAAGGCAGCAGCAACACAACCACTGGTTCTGCTCTCATCATCCACGGCTGGAACATCTCAGCATGAAGGTTTCACACATCGACAACACACTGATCTGCTCTCACTTCAGAGTTCTCCACCCAACTCCACCTGGTTTCTCATGTGAAGCACAAAGATGAATTTGTCAAAGTCTGACAGCGTTGTGAAGGTTGTGTAGTTGATATCACACCTTTATTTTTGGGGTGAAAATATTGTTTTTATGAGACTTTATTTCTGGTTTATGATCATAAATAATAAAAATAATAATTATCATAATAACATTTTATTTGTACAGCGCTAAATCACAACTAAAGGCGTCTCAAAGCGTTTTATACAATCAGAGAGAACCAACTGGGCCCAACCGGGTCCCCGGAGCAAGCAAGATTCGACTTGTGGCTGGGAAAAACTCCCCTGTGGGAAGAAACCTAGGGCAGAACGAGACTCCAGAAGGGCCATCATCCGCCTGTGAGTAGTTGGGGTGAAATACAAAAATAGAGGAGATACAGAGAAAGAGAGAAAGGAGTAGAGTGAGCCAGGGTGGCAGACAGGACAGAGTGAAAAACAGATACACCAACCAGGCATTCACAAAACGGATATAAACACAAAGAATAGGAAATAATTCAAGGCTGCTGTCCGCGTGGGCTGTAAGTGTCCATGCTTTGGAAGGCAAGAGCCTACCTCGATGAACAATCTGCCGATAGGACAAGTCCAGGTCCTAGGCGTGGTGGTGGGACAAAGCGATGACACCAAGACCCCCAGGACAGCACAATCCAGCTCCTGGCGCAGTGGTCATCACCTGCCAGGGACACAGAGATTGCGGCAGTATCATGCATATTGAGCATACTGTACAAAGCATAATGAGAGCTAGTTTGGACGGAGTAGATAGAGTCAAAAGAGTCAAAGATTGATTGGGTGAGGAGAGTGATAGAAGCTCCGCCTGCACAGAGCAACGATCCCTGTAACGGGAGCGAAAGATCTCCCTCCACGGCGTAAGCCTATAGCAGCTTAACTGACAGTGGATGGAATCTAACTATAAGCTTTAAGAAAAAGGAAAGTCTTAAGTCTACTCCTAAATAAACTAACTGTGCCTGCCCCCCTCACCGAGGCTGGAAGATGATTCCAAAATAAAGGTGCCAGGAAACTGAAACACCTACCTCCTGACCTAACTCTAGAAATTTTTGGGATAACTAAAAGACCTGAATCCTCAGAG
>CM020507.1:23658048-23663274 GCA_009823395.1 Thamnaconus septentrionalis
ATATATATATATATATATATATGTGTGTGTGTATATGAAACCAAGATGAAATTTGTTGGTTTCATCTTTTATGTTAAATTGCCAAAATAAAACAACTTTTACTTGATATTTTAATTTTTCGGGTAGTACCTTGTGAGAAAGTGAGCGATCTCCGCCTCCCCTTCTCACTGTCTCCCCCACGAGTACGCGGTGGCGTGGCGTTGCCCACGCTGGAGAGCGAGCGGAAGAGACGCTGTTTTACGCGCGCGCGCGCACACACACACACACACACAGAAAGCGGGACACACAGGGTTGTGTAGTAGATTTTTTATTGTATTTAAGACTGTTCTTGTGCCCGGCCGTGCTTTGGGGCGGGGGGACGTGTGGCGTGAGCAGGGTGTCGGCGTCCGGAGCGCGGAGCACCGCGACTCCCATTCTTTCCCCTTAACGACCGGTAACAGTTAGTGCACTGCTCCATCATCTCCCACCATCTTCTGTTCCACCCTAACCACCATGCTGCTCACACATCTCACCTGCATCCGTTTGGTCCCGGTCGGCTCCGCTGCTTCTGGGCGGAAGCGCGCGCCGCTGCAGGGGTGGGGTTTTATGGAGCGCCGGGCTAAGTGGCGTAGCCAATTGCCGAGAAACCTGTTTTTCCTGTTGCTTTATTTCTGGGTTTTTTTTTGGGTTAAAGGAATAAAGTTTTTTTTTTTTGTCCTGTATTTGATGCTGCCTGCCTCCTCCTTCGACTCCACCACCTCAATCTGGTCGGCCCAGATCCCCTTTTTCGTGGGGAGGCCACTTTGCCCCTCCACATACCTGTATATGTATATGTGAGAAGACTCAGCTCAAATTATTTAAGGTTATAATAACCTCTTTGTCTTTTAACAGACCCCAAATTTCTGTTGAGTAGATGATCTATTCCCAATTTTCATCTCCTCTCCAACACATGGGAAGTTAATATTTATCTGGTGTGCATTTAAACATTGACATTTTGAGGTGTACCAATGTATCCAAGATGCCAAATTATTTTTACCGTTTTTTTAAGGGGGCAAGATTTACCTTTTTAAAAAATTGCAAACTGTATTTACCAAAGCATGACTCGTGTATCTTTCGGCTAGTATTATTCACTAATTTCAACAAAGTCTGACTGCATTGTTTTTTCACAATTGTTTTTCTTGTTCTTTCAGTGACATGCATGTGGCAGTGTAAACATTGTATAACTAGAGAGACTAGTCAGTACAAATTACTGAAACATTATAAACTATATCATGATTATGGAAGAGGCCAACGTTATTTATGCATATATGTAAATTACCCATGCGCATTCAAGATATGGATTGCTCTCGAAGCCCATGTCTATAGAGGCCATCCATCTCAGCCTACACAGACAGCATCCAATTCTGTAACTTTTAAATGCGAGTTGTGTGAATGTAGTGAGCTTTCTACTGTGAAGGATTTTTTTCTTCATATTGGGAGACATCTAAAAAATAACGAAACAGTCAGTTGTGTTTTTCATAGCTGCCCTTTCAAAACAAATATTTACAACACTTTTTACACACACAAAAAGATAAAGCATCATCCATATGTACTGAAAGATTTCAAAGCCAGTATTGTGACTTTTGTGTATCCAGTGCCACGATCAGGCAGTTTTGATTCTGGGGCGACTGTTGATGCATCAAACGATGACATTGACTGTTACGTTCCACTTCTTGTTTTAGTTGTACTGTGTTTCTTGGGTTTGTTTTGTTCTATCTCTCTCTCCCTCTGTCGCTCACTGCAGGCCTGAGTTCGCCATCACCACCATCATCTGCTGCATATCCCAGCCACCTCACCTGCTGCTGATCAAAGCAACCATCAGCTTCATCCACCCACCCTGGCTTCATTGGTCAGTCGCTCTCTCCGTGATTCACACCAACCCTATGACCTGTAGCGCCAAACCGAGTGAAGTCGTTCCCATTTGTTTCTCCTAGTTTTGCTATTTTGTATGCCCTGCCTTGGGACAGGCAAGAAAGGGGGCCTCCATACATAGGCATCACGTAGGCTTCCAACTTTGTTAGTCAAACCAGGTAAGTGGCGGTCGCCACCTTTGTATTTAATTTGCACGGACAGAGTAGTTAGGCAGGCAAGCTTTTGTTTTCTTGGAATGTTAGTTCGTTAGTTAGTGTGGTTTCCCCCTACCCCCCCAGCTGCTTGAGATTATTATTTTGGCCACACCCATGGTCCCCTGGCAGTGGCTTATTTTGTTTTGGTACGTTTTGACCCTGTGTCCCGGGTATACATCTTGTAAATAGTTTCATAAAACACTGTTGACCCTCTTATTTTGCCTTCTCAATGCTTGGCGGCCCTCTGGTTTTTAATTTAGGTTGCAACCCTTGACCCTAGACTAGCTGGGTTCGCAACAGGCTATAAATAATTGTTTACGTTTTTATTTGTTGTGTTTTTCTCTTATTTTGCAGAGAATCCGAGCACTACCAAAAGAAAAGCAGAGAACATGACAGATGAGTCAACAGAAGAAATGCAGTTTGTGAAGTCCAAGCATAGACATTTTCCTTGCCCACACTGTACAGCTGTTTTTAGCGTCCAGAAAAATCTTAAACACCACGTTAAAGATGTCCACGACATTGACTGCACACCCATGGTGTGTATTGATGTCAGAAATGGCATTTATGTCAAACCCAAATATGGCCATAGCCATGTGTTCCCCATCCATGTCATAAAATCCACAACTTCACAGCCAATGGACTGCGAGATACCAGAGTGCAGAAAATGTATGCAAATAGCATGGTTGTCTGGAAACCCAGGAAAGGAGTGTGCACATCTGGAGAGAACATCAAAAGCCAAACCATGCATCAAGCCTGCAGTCCTCACATGTGAATCACTACAGGACATGATGAGCAAAGGGCTGAGGTCATCTGATTGGGGTGACAAATGGGACAATCTGAACACTGCTGCAAGACAGTGTGGCGTTGATAGTGTTTTCCCAGTTTTTGTGGAAGATGGGGAACAATCAAAACGTTGGCACTTCTTCTCTATATTCACCAGTGAAAGTGGTGGGAAATGGTGGCAATGTGGTGGATTTTCCAGGGGTTGCCAGGCACCATAGCAGCCACCTCTGAAATCCAAGTGGATGATATTGATGACTTGGAAAGTCACATGCTGGAAAGCAGTGTTACCTGGGAGTCACAGAACATGAATTGCCGAAAACTCTGTGCAATGACAGACTACTTAAAAGCACAAAAGTGCATCCCATGCAAGAACTACCAGTGTATCTCTGGAGGAGGAACAACCACCATCATGTTTTGAACCTTCAGAGAACACCTGTCCCGACTGTCCAGGGCCCACCCCTCCTGCACTTAGTCCATCCAAAATAGCAACCACCCAGGCTATGGTGTACGGAATTAATTATGTAAAAAAAAAGGTCAGTCAATTAAAAAAAAAAGAAATTCCATAATCAAGCATGTTTAACGATATCACTATATAACAATATTTGGTAAATAATGGAAGACTTTGTGTCAATGTAAAAATAATACCTGATGTACTACTACATTCGTTTATTGTTGAAAAAAAAAAAAGATCATACAATTATTTCAATCGACAGGTGTCTCTGTCACTACAAAAGAGTGCCCAGTCTTTAAAACTGTTGTGAGGTTCCAAGAATATTCATCAGGATTCCACAACTTTAACAACCGTGTGTTTCTAACACTGCCACTGTGTGAGCTTCTGCTGTCCAGTTTGGCGGTAAGGCAGCATGTACCCCGTATACATAAACACTAACTGAAAACTTCAATGTGTTTACAGAACAAGTCAACCAGTGGACGCATGCTGGACACTCTGTCATTCTTCAATGACAACCGCTACCACCATCAGCTAGTGAGGAGAGCCTTCCACCATTTGTTGTCCCTAACAAGTTTCAAATATGAATACTATTGTTACCAGTGTGGTTACCACCCAGCTGTGGTGGTAGGAGATGCAAACTGGAAACTGGCCTTTGATGTCCCACGTAAGCATATGTGATAACTTAAACACATATACAAAGCCGTGTCCATATGAAATATTTAATCCTAACTTCCTTCTGAATGTGGTTGCTATGGAATACTTTGCCTCTTGATACTTGATAGCAGTGAATGTGCTCTTTTTTGAAAAGTTGTGTGATTTTCATCCCATTGTAATCAATTTAAAAATTTAACTTGTAGTTGGGACATTTAAACGGCCTGATCCAAATACAGTGACAGAGAAAGAGCTCAAAGTGGATATTGTGAAGGCATGGTCAGATCTGGAGAGCTCACTAATAGCAGAAGGCCTCATATCAGGTTTGGACTTCTTCATGCTCTAGATGATAAAAAAATGGAGAATAGAGCAAAAATGATGCCAACAATAAACCTTTGTAAATGTTTGCTATATAAAGAACATTTTCCCCCCCCAAAAAATAAATAAATAATAATAACAATAATAATAATAACAATAATAATAATAACGTGTTTCACAAATAGTAAAATCTCGAACAAATCCATATTGCACATCTGTTGGCCACTCCACTTTGGCACCATGGATGGGAGAGCACACCAGAGTGGGAAATATTCTCCCTAAAACCGAGATCAAGAAGGCCAGAAAAAAAGGGCAGATGAGATCAAGCATCCAAAAAAAAAAATTAATGAGGACATCATACTTGAGATCATTGACTCTATAAATGTATAGACTGTGCAAAGTATGTTACTTTGACTATAATCCTCCATGCAGTGTTGCCATTCCTCACAATATTGTTTTCTGTATGTTAAGTGCAAGATGCTGATGTAATGAGTGCTTCATATCATGTAAATGGCTCTTTTGCAGCCTCAGAAAAAAGATCTCCAGGACGCTTGTTACACCCTGCGTGTGTCTTCTGAGGGGTCAATTGCTGACATGATGAACAGGCTTTAGGAGTAAACTTTAAGTAAACTTTAAGGATGTGTATCCCATGCTTTTTGTGAAGCTACAGAAAGCCGGTGGTGAGTCATCACTTGGGTCGTGAATTTCCTGTTTTGTTGTTACCTCCGAATAATATTAATGTAGTCTTCCATGTTGTTGTTTTTTGTTTGTTTTTTCTTCAGGCGGTGTCCTTCATTTTTCCTGCATGCATGGTGCTGTCTATTATGTGAACTTTCTCTTCAGGATGGAATCAGCAAGAGACCACACAGACGGGCTGCTAAGCTTCAAGCACTTTCCTACCTGTTATATTTCCGATGTAGCTGGACAGGTTGATTGGCA